>JAJPUD010026573.1:0-16365 GCA_023553655.1 Myrmecobius fasciatus
ATGCTCATCAGGGGTTCAGTGGTTCACAATCTATCCCCCTCAAAAGGCAGACCCTCCAAACCACCTGCCCACAATCAGGACAAATTGTTCCAAGAGGCCCGCAGAAGACTCCCAGGTGTGTGAAAAGCACAACGCTCCCACTCCTGTTCTGACTCCTGTTCCAGCTCCCTGCTCCAGCTCCCTGCCCCGGTCTCCCTGTGCTGCAGTCTGGGTTCAGTAGGCCACCCCCTGCCCCATTAAAACAGACCTGTTTTGAGGTTCTTCCAGAGTATCTTCTTCTAGAATCGTGTTGTTCTCCAGATATTGTGGATTTTTTTGCTTCAGAATCAGTCTAGAGGCTTCATATTTTGTTGGTTTGAGGGGAGGTTAGAGTAGGTTACAGAGAATCCTGTCTGATCTCCGCCATCATGGCTCCACCCCAATACTACCTAAATTAATCTATTTATTTAGTGCTATACCAGTAAACTCCCCAGAAATTATTTTACTGACCTATAAAAAAAATAAGAAAATTCATCTGGAAGAAAAAATGTCAAAAATTTCAAGGGAATTAATGGGAGGAAATAAAAGCAAATATAGGTGATCTAGCTATACCAGATCTAAAACTATATTATAAAGTAGCAGTCTTCAAAACCATTTGGTACTGGCTAAGAAACAGAGTAGTTGATCAAAGGAATAGGTTAGGTTCACAGGACAAAATAGTCAATGATATAGCAATCTAGTATTTGACAAACCCAAAGACCCTAGCTGATGGAATAAGAACTTAAGACAAAAACTGCTGGGAAAATTGGAAACTATTATGGAAGAAACTAGGCATTGACCCACACCTAACACCACATACTAAGATAAGATCTAAATGGGTTTATGATTTAGACATAAAGAATGATATTATAAGCAAATTAGAGGAACATAGTATAGTTTACCTCTCAAACCTGTGGAGATGGAATAAATTTATGTCCAAAGAAGAACTGGAACTCTTAATTGAACACCAGATAGATAATTTTGATTATATTAAGTTAAAAAGTTTTTGTACAGACAAAACTTATGCAGAGATCAGGAGGGAAGCAATAAACTGGGAAATCATTTTTACATTTAATGGTTCTGATAAAGGCCATATTTCTAAAATATATATAGAATTGTCTCATATTTATATGAATTCAAGCCATTCCCCAATTGATAAATGGTCAAAAGATATGAACAGACAATTTTCAGATGAAGAAATTGAAACTATTTCTAGTCACATGAAAAGGTGCTGCAAATCACTATTAATCAGAGAAATGCAAATTAAGACAACTCTGAGATACCACTACACACTTGTCAGATAGGCTAAGATGACAGGAAAAGATAATGATGAATATTGGAGGGGATGTGGGAAAACTGGGACACGTACATTGTTGGTGGAACTGTGAACGGATCCAACTATTGTGGAGAGCAATTTGGAACTATGCTCAAAAAATTATCAAACTGTGCATACCTTTGACTCAGTAGTGTTTCTACTGGGCTTAATTCCAAAGAGATCTTAAAGGAGGGAAAGGGACGCACATGTGCAAAAATGTTAGTGGCAGCCCTTTTTGTTGTGGCTAGAAACTGGAAGCTGAATGGATGTCCATCAATTGGACAATGGCTGAATAAATTATTGTATATGAATGTTATGGAATATTTTTGTTCTGTAAGAAATGACCAACAAGATGATTTCAGAGAGCCCTGGAGAGACCTATATGAACTGATGTTAAGTGAAATAAGCAGAGCAAGGACAAGACTATATGAAGATCAATTCTGATGGACATGACTCTCTTCAACAGTGAGATAATTCAAACCAGTTCCAGGTGTTCAGTGATGAAGAAAGCCATATACACCCAGAGAGAGGCCTATGGGAACTGAGTGTGGAGCACAACATAGCGTTTTCACACTTTCTGTTGATGTTTGTTTGCATTTTGTTTTCCTATTTGGGTTTTTGTTCTTTCTAGAACCGATTTTTCTTGTGCAGCACTATAACTGTATAAATATGTATACATATATTGAATTTATCATATATTTTAACATATTAAATATCCATCAGACAGCTGGAAGACTGTTGCTTTGGTTGTAGAACTGCAGACTTTCCTTTTGTCTGGGATACTGCTTTTATTATTCAGGATTCAGACTGAGTTAGAAACTGAAGCTGACCCCACTTTATATCAAAGATTTAAGCCATCCTGCCAATGCTTAGATGCTCATTCCAGTCTTGCTTCTCAATATGTACAGTTTGTAGAACCTTCAGCTATTATACATACATTGGAATGGAAATAAAATGTTATGCTTAAGTGGAGGTCCTCTCTTCCCCTTTCCCCCCACCCCTTGTGCCAGGGAATCTGTATTATATTTTAACGTATATGTATATATGTTGATAAAATATTTTTTCTGAATTTTTGTTTTTGTTTTGTGGGTTTTTTTTTTATTTTTATTTTTGCTTTTAGCCTGTGTGTGCTAAGATAAGGATAGTTTGGGTTCTCCTGCAAGGTTTAATCTGTTATCATGTAAATATTCCAGAGTATGCTATCTCTGAGTTTCTGGTCAGCTTCATGCTATGCTGATAAGATTGATTTTACTGCTTCAAATCATTTTACTTTATCTAATTTTTACTGAAATTTTTATGTAAAAAAATTAAAATAAAATCAATTAAAGAACTTGGCCTATTAAAAAAAAAATTATACCTTGGATCTGTCACCTTGAACTAATTAATGTCTGACAAAGTGTGCATTTTGCATCTCTTCCTTTTGTGGTTCCCTGGTATGAGTCTGGGACATACTCTTGCCCTGGTTACAGAGCTTTTTCCTTATGCCTCAATATTTTTGTTGCTGAAGCAATCAGGCTTAAGTGACTTGGCTAGGGTCACACAGCTCGGAAGTGTCTGAGATCAAATTTGAATCAAATAGGAGAACCTAACTTCAGGGCTAGTGCTCTATCCACTGTGCCACCTAGCTGCCCCTGTGCCTCAATCTTCCAAGCTACTTGCTTTTGACTGGATTTCATTTCCATTGTCTGTATGTCTTTCTTCTTCCTTTTATAATGTGGGCAAGAAATATGATGCAATATGACTTTGTATTGGATTTCTCAATCAGAATTTGTTCTAGTGCATTTTCTAGATGTATTTATAGGAAAATTAGGGTCAAACCCACTGAATTTCTTGCTACTCTGCCATTTTCACTTGTCTCTTCTATAGCTCATGAAATTTACCAACTCAAATTTGACCTTATTTGCTCATTTCATATTAAATAATTACTGTACATCATTTATCATCAATTGAAGTGAATTCACCCTACTGTGCTAATAGCACATTCATTGGTTTTGAACTTTCTTTTCATTTAAAAGTTGATGTATTTTATGTCAAGTTATAATAAAAATTATTCAACAGTTTTGATCATTGCTTCATAGTAAATCCTAAGGGAGAGTATCTCATGCTTGTAAGTTGGAAGTGGGTCTCAATCTACAGTTTGCCTTGTTTTAGGCAGAAGACTAAAAATATAATTGCTCTTATGGCATTGTATCATTTGTTACATAGCAATATACACAATTATACACAAGCTTTTCCTACTCTTTTTAAAAAGTGATGACTGATAATATTGCTTGGTTAACTTGCTATGGAAAATTATACAGGAGCAAGGGGTGGTAGTTTCTTCTTGTAAATGAGTAGAATAGAATAGAAATGTTATATACTTTCCCTAACAAAATAGTTGAAAATCAGCAACATTGATTTGATAGCTCCTAATAGCAGGCTGTATTTAAATTTGATTTTACAAGGGCTCTTAGCCTTGTCTTGAGGGAGTTCAGAGGCTGTTGTTGCCTTCTTGATTTTGCCTCTTTAGGCAATATTTCTTAGTTGCCATAGAAAAGAAAGAAGCTGGAATCGTTTTCCTTTTGGGTTTTTAATGGGCCCATTTGAAATATTTATGGTTGAATTACATTACTTATTTTGAGAGAAATAAAATTAATCTCTCCCCCAATTTTTTTCTGTTTCTTCCTATAACTTTTTAGAAGTTTGGTTAACTTTGAATTTAGGTCCTGAAAGATTATATGCATTTATATAATACCTATGTTCTTGAAAGGACTTATCTAATGAGAGTTTTCCATTTGGGAATCAAATACGAAATTTTTCTTTCTTAACTTTTGTTTAAAGGAGTAAAGCTTTTGGTTAATATTTTTTGATAAAGTTTTCATTTCATTGAAGATTAGCAGTACTTTTACATATTAAATGCTCAATGAATATTTGAGTGGGTTAATGTCAAATTGACCCTGTATTATATAGTTGTTGACATTTTTTGGTCCATAATCCCTCCATTCTTTCACAGGAGTGCACACGTGCGTGTGTGTGTGCACACATACACACACACACACACACACACAACTAGGACTAAGAACTCTTTTTAAAGTAAGAAAATTATTTATTATGAGGTTTTATTTCAGCTTAGAGAAATTGGAAATATGACATTATGACATTTAAGTTGAATTTCTAAGTAAGTTTAATCCTTCTTGCACATTATAGTATGTGCGAGTTATGATGATAATTATCATGTCCCCAATGTTTTTTCATAATGCTTTTGTTGATGACAGAAATTACCAAACTATTTATTCATAGATGCCTGAACCAGTACGTTAAACTCAGAGGCCTTATTTCCTGCTGTTAATGTTTTCCTTGTTAATATATATTGTGTAAGGTGGATATTTTAAAGACATTTTTAGTGAATTTTTTAATAAAGTGACATATCATAGTTTCTTTGAAGGCTTATATGCATTGGAATGAGCACTGTATTTGGAGTTCAAGGACCAGGATTCCATTCTGCTTCTGAAGATTCTTTTGAAAGAGTAACTAAAAAGGAAGATATAAATATTTGAATTTTAATATATATATATAGTTATGGTGTGGAAAATATCAGTGATTACTATTGTTCTTTTGGTCAGGCTAAATTAGTCTTGCTAAAATGATGGCATTATGTTTTTATCACCCAGCCAAGGGAGCTGGAAAAATTGTCACACGTGCTTTATTTTTCCTTCTGAGTATTTTACAAATCATTTATTGAAGTGTGAATTAACAAAACACACAGAAACATTACAGCAAAAATTCCATTCTGTTGAAACTATTAGTTTGAATGCAGCATTAAGAGGAACTAAAAATGGTTTTTTAAATTGTCTCTGGAGATTCATGGGATGCATGTGGAAAAGACAAATTTAATTTTTCTGTTTTGACTTGGTTATATTTCACTATTCATATCAATTTTCTGCCATAATTTATTCATAAAATTTAATCACATACAGATTTCTGTTTGTTTGCAACTCAAAATTAATATGAATTCCATTTAAAAGAAATCCCTATAAAAAGTTTCTGAAAGTCTGGTTTGTATATATATTTTTTAAAGTGCAGTATGAGGATGGTTTGTTTGGCTTTAATTTTTTTCTTTCATGAAATTATTAAATTCTGGATAATAGTTCCAATGATGGTATCATATCATGTCTCAGATGCTCTGGGAAAATGTTTTTCACCACTTTTCAATTTTTGTCCTTTAATGTTTTGTGAGTTCTAAGTTGCTATTAGAGATAGGGAGTAGAACTGTGATTTCATTGGTGCAAAGACATCTTGTGAGAAACTTCCCATTTCCTCTGTTGATGCAGATTGGCACCATTTCACCTCAGAGAATTCCACAGAACACTTGAGAGTTTAGTGGATCACAGAATCTTTACTTCAAGGACAACTTTTTATCCACTTTTATACATTGACTCTTGTTAGTAATGTTAATTTAAACATGTAACCAAAACATAGAAAGATGAATATCTTAAAGGAGTATTCTACAGAAATAATCTCTGGAGTCATTGTTTTTCTCATTTTATTGTATTTGATTTTTTTGGACTTTCCAGGGAAATTGAGCAGAATAACTTGCATTGAATTTATTT
This sequence comes from Myrmecobius fasciatus, assembly GCA_023553655.1. Lineage (NCBI taxonomy): Eukaryota > Metazoa > Chordata > Mammalia > Dasyuromorphia > Myrmecobiidae > Myrmecobius > Myrmecobius fasciatus. The sequence goes on from JAJPUD010026573.1 coordinate 5,923, forward strand.
TAATTGTTTTTTGGTATTAGATATTTTACAACTGATTGAGGTATATTCTAAGATCAGTATTGTTTAAGATATTGTCCACTTTTTGGGGCAGCTAGGTGGTACAATGAATAGAGCACCAGTCCTGAAGTCAGGAGGACCTGAGTTCAAATTTGGTCTCAAACACTTAGCACTTTCTAGCTGTGTGATCCTGGGCAAGTCACTTAACCCCAATTGCCTCAGCCAAAAAAAAAAAAAAAAAAAGATTGTCCACTTTTTAATAGCTGGAGGAACGGAGTTGGCTGAAATTGACCAATGCTTGTGGGTTCTGAGTATCAACTATAGATTAGTCCAAATTCATGGGCCAACAGCAGTCATCTGTTACTTTGTATATTTTTCCAGTTTTTTTTTTGAGCACATGTAAACAGGCATCCTTCTCAATATTTCAAGTCTTTAATAATTCCTTGGGTGAAAGTTTCTTCTGCCAGTAATTTAGCTTAAGTGTGTATGTTAATATTGGATTACTTGTCTTTTTTTTTTTTAAACTCATTTAATGATATACTTAGGCAGACGGGTAGCATATGTACTTATTTATCCTATCTATTTATTGGCATGCATTAATAGGGACACCCATGAAGAAAGGAATTTGGAACATTTTTGGTGTATTTCTCTTATCCTTATTTTCCCATGAGTAGTTCTTCATATCTTAATTTATCTTGATCAGCCTAGTAACTTGCTCCACATTTTTCTGAAAGTACAGAACAGTTTCAGCTAAAAATACACATATCAAAATCTTCCAAAAGTTGTGTCCTCAGTTCAAAAATGCTGATCAATTTTGAAAATCTAAATCAACTCCGGCCATGAAACATTAGGGAAGAACCTTTTGTGGTGAGGACATATTTCCAAAAAATTTACTACAGTTCTTTTCTTAGCTGGGGTTTATGTTGATGTTGCCAGACAACTGAGAAATAGATGCAAAAAGCAGGAAGCATTATTGAATTGAATTCCAGCACCAATTTGGGAAAAGCAAATTAAAATGTAAAATAATATTTTTTCCATTCTTGACTTCTCAACATAAAATTTCAAAATACATGACAGCTGAAGAAGGTATAGAAAAGTCTAATCCTGCTAGGAAATTAAAGCCTATTATTATCCTTTTCTTTTAAAATTAAAAAAAAAATTATATCAGTCCTGAGGAAGAAGAAATTGCTCACAGTTACCACAGAGAAATAGGTTATAAGTTTTAAATCAAAATATGTATATACTTTTGGAAGTATATTTAATTTTTTTTTACTGTATTCTTTTGTTTTCTAGGTACTACTTGAAAAATGGATGATGATGATTTTGGTGGCTTTGAGGTATGTAATATTCTTGATTTTTTTCTTTTATTTATTTGATACAGACATATAAATAAACCAATGTGGCTTTTATCTGTAGGAAGATTAATTTGATAAATGTATTATTTAGCATTTTAAGTTAGTTCATTTTTTGATCATTTGTGTTTAGTTTTGGAATATGAGTCCAAAATTAAAGAAAATCCATTCTTTTTTTTTTTTTTTTTTTTGCTTTTTGCTGAGGCAATTGAGGTTAAGTGACTTGCCCAGGGTCACACAGCTAAGGAATGTTAAGTGTCTGAGACCAGATTTGAACCCAGGTCCTCCTGACTTCAGGGCTGGTGCTCTATCACCACCTAGTTGCCCCAGAAAATCCATTCTTAAAAAACAAAAATAAAACAATTCTCTGTAGCTCCTAACAGCTTAATTTTTATTGTACATTTTGTATTTCACATAAGAAAGTTTAGGCAGAGATAATTAAGTGCTCTCAGTGGATTAATTATAAAATAGCTTGTTAAAAAATTGTCAGCAGATAATTTTATTTTACTGCATCTCCATTAGGAAATACTTGTGAGATGAGAGATGAGTGTTAAAGATCTTGCCACATGTTTGCATAGTTACACTTGTAATGAGGTATTCTAGTATATTATGTACAAGGCCTTTTTGTGGTTTAAAGAGCCAATTAGTGTGCTTGTGGTGTTAGGTTATTTACAGGTTTTGGTTCGATCTTTTCTAACTGGAAAGTGTTAGCTGAGTAGACTCTTCTTCCCTTAATTGTTTTCAGTGTGTGTTCATTTTATTGAAATGTTTTATAACTCAGTTATTTTTATGATGCCAGTATAGTCGTGTAGAAAATTTCTTGATTAGGGCAAGATGCCTGAATTTTAGTCCTGGCACCATCAATGTGTGATTTTTGTAAAAGCTCATTAACTTAGGAATTGTGGTTCAAAAGGAGATTTATAAAATAGGGAGTATAATTTCTAGGACTGATTTGTTAAATAAGACATTATCTATGAAGTTCTCTGAATAATTTTAAAGGAAGATGTAAAATTTTAAATATAGTTTTGATAATAAATTTTCTATAATAAATATTAAGTAGTAAATGTGAAAAGCTTTGAATTATTTACCATATTGTTCTTAATTCATTTTAAAATATTAATACATTTGGAAACCTGAGTTATTCATCAAAAGTTTTTGTTTTTCTGAAAATTCTTAATTTTCCCATAAATAATAAAGCTGGTTTGATTCAGAAAAATAAATACAAATCTTCAATGTTGTATTTTTTGGGTGATTGACTTTTGTTTATTCAAGTGAAATGTAACATTTAGAATTGTTATTTCTTTAAATTTGGAGGAAAGAAATTATGTTTAAAATATCATATGATATGATTTATTGTTTTGAAGTTATCATTTATTTGAATGTTGCATCCCAGAATAGTCTTCTTTTATTGAAACCATACTTACTACATTTTATCAACAGGAAAACAAAGAGTGACTTGTTTTTTTCCTGAGTAGAAGTTTTAATTTCATGTTCTATTCTAGTGGTCTTTGTTTTTTGTGTTGCATTAGTAAAAATATTTGAATACATACCTCCAGTGTACATACATTTATTTAGTTGTAAATTACGTATGTACTTCTATGCTAATATATTATATACATTATGAAACATAAAATATGTTTTAAAAATAAAATAAGCATTTAAAGTTAATTTTGATTTTGTTTATTGAAAGTACAAATTTTTTTGATTCTTAATAAATTGTTAATTTTCCAAGTGTTATGATTTAATATGCCTTTTTGAAAACCTTGATTTAATAGTTCATCAGTCATTGATTAAAATCTGGTTCTAAGTTCAGTGTATTTTACAACTTGGTTTTAATAATTATTGTATTCACTCTAGTAGTTCATGTTTGAAATTGTAATGAAATGAGATACTTAGGATATATCTAACAATTAACAAAAGGAGATTTATTCATTTATTTCAAGAGAAAGATATTTAACAACAACAAATACATCATTGTATCAGTTTAGATAGATAGCTTTCTTGCCTTTATGTTATCAATGCTGGTGTAATAAGAACGATTGCTAACTCCTTGTGACCTGGCTTTTTCTATATCAGATTATCTGGAAGTTATCAATAATTGCTTGAAATGTTGTTCCATGAACCATTTAAGTTATGAGGGCAGTTTTATGTTCATTTAAAGAAAAATCAGCCTAGCATTCATAGTACCTTGAAGGGCCTTAGGTTGTATTCTTCTAAAGCCCACATTTCTTCTAGATAATGTTCTACTACTAGACTTCAGTACTGTTACTGCACAACTCTAACCTTGTGTTTGTGATATTCCTGGCATAGGCAGCACTGGAGAAGGAAAAGGAAACCTAAAACAAAAGATCATACATAGCATCCCTTTTATAAAACAAAACAAATAACCTAACAGCCTTCTGAAAGAATGACATAATATAGGAAGAGACTAAAAACTCAAAATCTCAGGTTTTGTCTCCTCTCCTCAGGACTGACTTGCCACATCTTTTCAGTTTCCATTGATCTGCTAATGCAAAATGGTGCATGCAGAAACAGCAATATTGGGATCACAGTGAAAACAATATTTCATGTATAGTCTCCAGCCTGCATCATAAGCTGAGTCATCATCATTAAGATAGTGAGGGTGGTAGAGCCACAATGGCAGAGTGAAACCAGGAAGCTACTTGAGCTCTCCCAGTTTCCCTGGAAAACAAGATAAAACCAAGTCTCTGAACAGAGTCTAGAATGACAGAGCTTATGAAGAAACAGAATAAAACAATTTTCTGGCTTGATAGGTTGGAAAGATTTCAAGAAAGATCAGTCTTGCTGGAGTGAAAAGGGTGTGTAGCCTAGTTCAGATGGTATCTGGGAAAGCCACTAGGAGAGTCTTAATCACAGCATGGATCAATTACTGAGATCCTCTGTTCTGGGTCAACAAAACTGTAGCAGAGCAAATCAGTGGGGCAGCCTCTAATCCCAATGCAGAAGGCAAATTGCCAGCATGGGAAACCAGGTAACAAAAGGTTGGGGTACCCCTAGCACTGTGAATAAATCACCAAACACAAGGAGCTCCTTTGCTCAGAGACAGCCGAAAGCTGCACAAGAAGCTTGAGACAGTGTCCCCTGTACCCAGAAATAGAATTAGACTTTAAAAATCATGAAATATTGGGGTGGAGGAAATAAATAGAAAGAAAATGAGCAAGAAACAAAAAAGAACCTTCACTGTAGAAAGCTACTATAGTGACAGGGAAGACTGAAACACCAACTCATAGGACACAATGCCTACATGTGAAACCTCAAAGGACTATTAGTTTCAAGCCCAAAGTACCTTCTTGGAGGAACTCATAAAGAATTTAAAAAGTCAAATAAGAGAGAGAAAAGAAAAATTGGGAAAAGAAATGAGTATTAAAGAATGAATCAAGAGGTTGAAAAATGAAAACAATTCCTTAAAATATACAAATTGGCCAGATGCAAAAATAAACAAAAAATCTTTTGAAGAAAACAACACCCTTAAAAGTAGAATTAATCAAATGGAAAAGGAGAAACAAAATTTTGGAGAAAATCACACATTAAAAACTAGAATTAGGTAAATTCTCTGACACAATAAGAATCAAACTAAAAAGAATGAAAAAAAAATAGATGTAAAATACTTCATTGGAAAAACAACTGACTTGGAACACAGATCCAGAAGAGACGATTTCAAAATTATTGGACTTGGTAAAAGCCACAACCAAAGTAAGAGGTTTGAGAGTTTTTTTTTTTTTTTTTTTAAGTAATCATCAAAGAAAAGTACCCTGATATACTAGAGTGTGGAGCCGGAAGGTAAAATAGTAATTGAAAGAATCCACTACCCATTTCCTGAAAGAAACCCCATAAGAAAAACTTCAAGAAATATAGCAAAATTCCAGCTCCATAAGGTCAAGGTGAAAATATTGCTAGCTGACAGAAAAAAAAAAACAATTCAAGTATAGAAGAGTGACAGTCAAAAACACCCAGGATTTGGCATAAAAAAAAAAAAAATTGGAGGGCCTAGAATACCATATTCTGGAGGGCAGAGGAGCTTAAATTACAACTAAGAATCAATTACCAGTGAGACTAAGCATAATCTTTTGTGGAGGAAATGGAACCTCAATGAAATAGAATATTTTCAATCATTTCCATTGAAAAGACCAAAAGTAAACTGTAAGTTTGATCTTCAAATACAAGACTCAAGAGAAGCATGAAAAGGTAAACAGGAAAGAAAAAAAAAACATAACCACATTATTTAAAGTTTAATCTGTTTATATCCTTATATGGGAAGATAAGACTTGTAACTTTTTTTTCACAGATGAATTATCTAGTAGTTATTTGGTGACTGCTTATATTACCATAAAATAGATAATCTTAAAATGTGCCAAATTTGGGGTGGCAGAAAATTATCACTAATATTTTTGTAATAAAAACAATTTTTGTGATCACATGAAAAATAGACAACTTTATGAAGTATAAAATGGATAATTTTTTACATTAAATTAAAAAGGTTTTGCACAAACAAAACCAATGTAGCCAAGATTAAAAGGGAAGCAGACTTTCTGCTTGAGAAACATTTTTTACAGCCAATGTTTATGATAAAGTCCTCTTTTCTCAAATATATAGAGAAGTGACTCAAATTTATTATAATACATGCCATTCTTCAGTTGGTAAATGGTCAAAGGATTTGAACATTCAGTTTTCAGATAAAATAAAAGCCATTTCTAATAAGATGAAAAATCTGAATCAGTATTGACTAGAGAAATGCAAATTAAGACCACTCTAAGGTACTACCTCATATTTCTTAGATTGGCTAAAATGATAGGAAAAGATAATGATAAATGTTGGAATGGATGTGGGAAAACTGGGCACTAATGCATTGCTGGTGGAGTTGTGAACTGATCCAACCATTCTGGAGAGCAATCTGGAACTATTCCCAACAAGCTATATTGGACCTGTATTCCAAAAACATCATAAAAGAGGGAAAAGACCCACATGCACAGAAATGTTTACAACAGCAATATGTGTGCGCAAAGAATTTGAAAATGAGTGAATGCTTATGAATTGAAGAATGGCTGAATAAGTTATGGTATATGAAAGTAATAGAATATTATTTTCTTGTAAGAAATGAACAGGCTGATTTCAGAAAAGCCAGAAAAGACTCAGATGATTTGACGCTGAGTGAAGAGACTTGAGCCACTAAAACATTGTATATAGAAACAGCAAAATTGTATTATGATCAGTTATGACAAACTTAGCTCTTTTCAGAAATTCAGTGATTCTAGGCAATTTCAATAAACTTTGGATGGAAAATAGCATCTACATCCAGAGAGAGAGCTATAGAGACTGAATACATAATACATATTGAAAGCATATTTTCACCATTTTTTCCCTCATTTTTTTCCTTTTATGTTTTTCCCCTTTTGTTTTGATTTTTCTTTCCCAACATGACTCAAATGAATATAAATGTATGATCTAAAAAAAATAAAAATATTTTAAAAAAAGATAGCCAGAGGGTAAATTACTCCTGTTGAATATAGCTTGTTGTGGTGTCCAGATGAGCACTGAGAATTGTTTTGTGTCACCACCCAGTTAATAAAAAGAAGTTTCACATTACTATCTGTTTTAGAAGGCATGAAGAAATTATTCAATTGGACTTTCTAGCCAGGTGGCTAGTCAGTATTTTATTAAATATCATCTATATTTATAGTGACCTTTAGGAAAATAAAATACTTAAAGATGTTAGAATAAAGGCAGGAACTTGCCCAACCTTTTCCCCAAGCTGCTCCAAATTCCTTTAAATAATGACTCTAAACAAATTTTAGAGCATCAAATCACCCAGAAAGACAGAGCAGAACTTTTTCCAATTGAAGGCAACTTAAAAGCTCAGCAGAAAAATCCTGTGATACCAGGGTGGGAGCCCCAGGGCAGGACATGGTGCAGCCTGGACCTGCCCCAGCACTAGGTTGCTTGATCTCTGAATCAGCAGCATTGCTGGTGGCTTCTGGACCTCTCAGCTGAGAGACACAAAAGAGGACCTGGGAGGTCAGAAAAGTCTGTGGACCCAGAGTGGGACCCAACCATGCAATCCTAGTGAAGGCCTTCACCGGCCCCAGCCCCAGCCCAGATCTCAGCATTAGCAGGAAGGTAAGAACTCTGAATCAGTAGCAGTGCTGGAGGCTTCTGGAGCTCTCATCCTGGGAACACCAGACGGGACTAGAAGGTCAGTGAAGAGGGTCTGTGACAACAGAGTGAGACTTTAATGTGTAGTCCCAGTGCAATCCAAGGAGCCTATCCTGGACCATCACACTAGATCTTATAGCTATAGAGCTATAGTGGTGTCAGGACACACCTAACAGCTCCAGGACAGAAAAGAGTGATTGTGGTTAGATTCCTCCTAGAAGGTTCTCTGAAAACAGCTGTACAAAACTCCTGAAACTTAGGACAATGCACTCTCCACCCTGGAAACAGAGTTAAAAGAGTTAAAGCAGAATAATAGGGTAGGAAAACAAAGCAGAAAACAAGAAAAAAGTTTCTGACTACTGAAAGTTATTATGGTGACAAGTTATTATGGTGATCAAAACACACACTTAGAAGATGATAAAGTCTAAACTCCTACATCTAAAGCCTCCAATAAAAATAAGAATTGGGCTCAGGCCATTGAAGAGTTCAAAAGGGACTTTAAAATTCAAATGAAAGAGAGAGAAGAAAAATTAGGGAAAGAACTGAGAGGAGGTGCAAAAGGAAATACAAAAAGCTAATTAGGAGAATGCTTTAAAAAGCAAAATTGGCCAAGTGGGAAAGGAAGTGCAAAAGCTCACTGAGGAAAATAATTCCTTAAAAAATAGAATTGAGCAAATGGAAGCTAATGATTTTATGAGAAATCAAGATACAATAAAGCAAAACCAAAAAAATGAAAAAATGTAAAATATCTTATTGGAAAAACAATTGACCTGGAAAATAGATCCAGGAAATATAATTTAAAAATTATTGATTTACCTAAAAAGTTATGATTAAAAAAAAAGAGCCTGGACATCATATTTTTTTTTAAATTTTTATTTTATTTGCATAACATATGTGTGGGTAATTCTTCAACAATAACCCTTACATAGCTTTCCGTTACAAATTTTTCCCCCAACTCCCCACCCCTCCCCTAGATGGCAGGATATCCACTACATGTTAATTATGTTAAAATATTGGCAAATTGAATATATGTATACATATTTCCAAACTTATCATTGGTGTGCAAGAAAAATCTTATCTACACAAACGATATATCAGTTAAAGGAAACACAATGTAAGCAAACATCAATCAAGGAGTATGAGAATGTTATGTTGTGGTCCACATTTCGTATCCCTCTCTCTGGGTGTATATGGCTTACTTCAGTGAACAATTGGAGGTGGTTTGAAACATTTCATTGTTGAAGAGAGCCATGTCCATCAGAATTGATCGTCATATAGTACTGTTGTTGCCGTGTATAATGATCTCCTGGTTCTGCTCATTTCACTCAGCATCAGTTCATGCAAGTCTCTCCAGGCCTCTCTGAAATCATCCTGCTGGTCATTTCTTACAGAACAATAATATTCCATAGTATTCATATACCATAATTTATTCAGCCATTCTCCAATTGAAGGGCATCTATTCAATTTCCAGTTTCTAGCCACTACAAAAAGGGCTGCCACAAACATTCTTGCACATGTGGGGCCTTTTCCTTCCTTTATGATTTCTTTGGGATATAAGCCCAATAGAAATGCTGCTGGGTCAAAGGGTATGCACAGTTTGATAACTTTTTGAGCATAGCTCCAAATTGTTCTCCAGAATGGCTGTATCCGTTCACAGCTCCACCAACAATGCATCAGTGTCCCAGCCCTCCCACAACCCCTCCAACATTCATCATTAATTTTTCCTGTCATTTTAGCCAATCCGACAGATGTGAAGTGGTATCTCAGGGCCGTCTTGATTTGCATTTCTCTGATCAATAGTGATTTGGAGCACCTTTTCATATGACTACAAATAGTTTTAATTTCATCCTCTGAAAATTGTCTGTTCATATCCTTTGACCATTTATTGATTGGAGAATGGCTTGAATTTTTATAAATATGAGACAATTCTCTATATATTTTAGAGATGAGACCTTTATCAGAAGCCTTAAATGTAAAGATGATTTCCCAATTTATTGCTTCCCTCCTAATCTTGTCTGTATTGATTTTGTTTGTACAAAAACTTTTTAACTTAATATAGTCAAAGTTATCTATCTGGTTTTCAATTAAAAGTTCCAGTTCTTCTTTGGACATAAATTTATTCCATCTCCACAGGTCTGAGAGGTAAACTATATTATGTTCCTCTAACTTGTTTACAAAATCACTCTTTATATCCAGATCATGAACCCATTTAGATCTTATCTTGGTATGTGGTGTTAGATGTGGGTCAAGCCCTAATTTCTTCCACACTAGTTTCCAGTTTTCCCAGCAGTTTTTGTCAAATAGTGAATACTTATCCCAAAAGCTGGGGTCTTTGGCTTTATCAAAAACCAAATTGCTATAGTTATTGCCTAGTTTGTCTTGTGATTCTATCCTATTCCACTGATCGACTACTCTATTTCTTAGCCAGTACCAAATGGTTTTGATGACCGCTGCTTTATAATATAGTTTTAGATCTGGTACAGCAAGTCCACCATCTTCAGCCTTTTTTTTCATTAATCCCCTTGAAATTCTAGACCTTTTGTTTTTCCAAATGAACTTTGCTACTATTTTTTCTAGATCTGTAAGATAATTTCTTGGGAGTTTGATTGGTATGGCACTAAATAAGTAAATTAGTTTGGGTAGTATTGTCATTTTTATTATATTCGCTCGTCCTACCCATGAGCATTTTAAGTTTTTCCAATTGACTAGGTCTGATTTGATTTGTGTGGAAAGTGTTTTGTAATTTAGTTCATATAGTTCCTGACTATCCCTTGGCAGATAAATTCCCAAATATTTTATACTATCAACAGTTATTTTGAATGGAATTTCTTTTTGTATCTCTTGCTGCTGAACTTTATTGGTAATATATAAAAATGCTGATGATTTATGTGGATTTATTTTCTATCCTGCCACTTTGCTAAAG
>JAJPUD010026574.1:0-16365 GCA_023553655.1 Myrmecobius fasciatus
CCTCAGTTTTATGGAGTGATAATTTCCCCAGAAGAGACTGTCTGCATTAACAGGAGAAGGGGTAGGGAGTTTTGGGGGGATAGGACTCACCCTCCTGTGCTCCGATTCTCTGGCTCAGACACAGCCCTGTCAAAGAGACACTTGGGTGACACAAGTCCTAGAATGGCTCTCTCCATACCATGCCACATCTTCTCCCCCTCTCATTAAAGATCCCTGGCGGCACTTTTTTCTGGAATGCCAGAAATCGTCACATCAATGGCACTCAGAAGCATGAAGAACCTGCTCATTCCCCCACAATTCCCTGCCCGTGGCCTTCTCAGAATGCTCCATCATCCCCCACCTCCTCCGTCTCTGTCTCTGACCCCTTGTACTCACCAAGACAGAGTAAAAAGGAGAGTGTGGGGGCCATGGTGCAGCCAAACTGCTGTCCTCAGGTGAATGATCTCAGCTGTCCAGAGGAAAGGAGGAGGGACCAGGGCTGAGGCGTGAGTCCAGGATGTGGTGGCAGGAACTTCTGTCTCCTCCCCCTAAAACAAGCTCCACCTGTTTCCCCTCTAAAACAGGTGATACAGGGAAGCTCTCTCCCAGACAGCCTCCTCCTCACCCTTCCCTAACTCCCAAAGAGGCATCCACCCCCATCTCCAATGAGTTCTATCCTTTATTCTCCCATGTTTTCTCCCATTTCCCTGCAATCTTCTCCTGTTCCCTTCATTATTGTGGGGGTTGGTGAGGCAAGATTGGGATTGGGGCAGAATCCCAGTCCTCCTCTTACTATGTGTGCTGGGTAAAAACCCCTCAATGCCTGGATATTATAAAACTCTCACACTGACCTCAGTGAGCTGGTGCTTAGAACAAAAAATCTCTGCCAAGTTCTTGGGAAAACTGGACAAAGATCACCTCTATTTAGCATCAGAAGGAGCGGTGCTAGAAGCAGAGAGGAAGGTATGGTCTTATCTCCATAGGAGGCGATCGAAGGGATTCTCAGGCAGACACACTTGCACCCAAATGGCCCTAACACTCCTTCTGGCATGCTGAGATGAGTCCCAAACTAAGCTGATGCTCATCAGAATGGAAGTGAGAAATTGGGCAGTGGGAGGAGTGATGGGTCGCTTTAATTCAAATTTAAAACAAAGCATTTAATAAGCACAATCTTCAAGGTAACATGTTTTGTGGGATAGGGAAGGAATGAGTATTAAGACCTACTATGTTCCAGGCAATGTGCCAAGCTCTTTATATTTACTATTTCATTTGATCCTTACAACAACCCCAGCAGGTTAAGTGTTCTCATTATCGTTTTTCATGGATGAGAAACCTAAGGCACACAGAGAATAAGGAGCTTGTCTGAAATCCAACCATAACTAAGTGTGTGAGGACACATCTCGATACAGGTCCAGTGCTCACTCCATTATGTCACCAGCTGTCTTAACACCATTTGACTCTACCAGATGATTCCCCAATGGCAGCCATAAAAGGGAATGGCAGAGCAGGAGGTCAGTGCTAGATTTGGGGAGAGACTTGAATATGAACAAGTTAATTAGGAGTGCAAGAATATTCCTGGAATGGGCAGAAGAATAAATTATGGATAGCCTGGATTCCATACACCTAGGTCTGTTTCTTCCCCATTTTATGTGGGAAAACAAGCAGAAAAACAATAATGCTACCCTCAAGATGCTGAGATTTCTTTGCATTGAATATAGTAAGAGATAATATTTAAATATAAAAATATATAAAGAGTTCTAGACAATAAATAAAAAAGAATCTACATAAAGAGCTTCTTATAAAAATTCATGTGCCATAATTTATAGCTTTTCCCTCAACCAATGAACTTCTGTCTCCTTTTTTTCTTAATTAATTATTGCTACAAAAAATTTCCCTTTTTACCTTTATCATTCATGGGCTATGGGGCGAACACAGAGATCTATAGATCAGAGGTACAAATCCTTTTGTCTCTTCATTAGTGAAATTTCAAAATGCTTTCCCGAATGCTTAGATGAGTGTAACTACGTAAGTAATATATTATGCATTTATCTTCAGGTAGAACATTCAGAATTTCCATCCTTTTTCATTTTTCCCAATTTCTTGGGTATAAGGGACAAACTCATTTCATATAATTGTTTAGATTTTGCAATTATTCATTTGAAAACTATACATTCATGTCCCCTTGGCACACAAGAATTGATTATATTAGTGAATATTTTTTTGCTTTTTATTTTTTATTATACATTGATTTATGAACCACATTGGAAGAGAAAAATCTGAATGAGAGGAAAAAACATGGAACAGGAGAAACAAAACAGAAAAAAAGCCGTATACATGGTATGTGTTGATTTACATTCAATCTCCATCATTCTTTTTCTGGATGCACATGGGGTTTTCTATCCAGATGTATTGGGATTGCCTTGGATCACTGAACCACTGAGAAGAACCAAGTCTTTCCTAGTTAATCATAGCACCTTCTTGCTGTTATTATGCACAACATTATCCTGGTTCTGCTTTTTTTTTTTCTTAGCATCAGTTCATGTAAATCTTTCTAGGTCTTTCTAAAATCAGCTTATTCATCTTTTTATATAACAATAATATTCCATTATCTTCATATACTACAACTTGTCCAGCTGTTCCCCAACTGGTGGATTTGCCACCACAAAAAGACCTGCCACAAAGATTTTTGCACATTATGATTTCCTTGGAAAACAGATTCAGTAGCAGCACTGCTGCATCAAAGAATATACAATTTTTAAGCCTCATTTAATATGAATGTATTTTGATCACATAGATGTATATGTTAGTTCCCTTCATAGCATGGAAATAAAATGCTTATCAGAAATATTTTATGTGCAGATCTTTTTCCCATTCGAAAGCCTTTCTGTATATCCAAGTTGAACTGAGTTTAATTCAAGAATTAAAATTCCTTGTCATTAAATTGATTTTTCTTTCATGATGACATCTTTCCCCTTTTAGTTAACAACTTTCCCCCCTAAGTATAGCTATAGAAGCTACCTAATATGAAAGTCTATTGTTTCCTTAAATGGTGTGACCTTCAATATTCAGACCATGTGTCTCTTTTGAGGTTTCATTAGTATTCAGTATAAAATATTGTTCTAAACCATTTTATTACTAAACTGCCTTCCAATATCCCCAACAGTTCTATCAACATGTGATTCTGTCCTAAAAAATTTGCATCTTTAGATTTATTATGACTGGATTTTGGAGTTCTAGTGGTTCAGATTCTCCCTAGTTGAATTTGTTTCATTGATCTACTATTTTTCCAAGTTTTAACCCCTACAAATACATATATATATATATATATATATACATATATGTTTTCTGCCGAGGCAATTGCAGTTAAGTGACTTGCCTAGAGTCACATGTTGGAAGTATTAAGGGTCTGAGACCAGATTTGAACTGAGGTATTCCTGACTTCAGGGCTGGTGCTCTAACTTAGCTGCCCCTCCCTACAAATATTTGGGGGAAATAATGATTTTTAAGATAATATCAGGTAGGAAACTGCTAGTCTTCATTCTTTCTTAGTATTTTAAAATTATATTCTATAAGATTAAGTCTTTTGTGTGAAAACCAAATGAACAAAACAAATTGTTATAGGATTTCATTTTTATACATTTGGCATCTTAACTGATATATTAATAAATTGATAAAATGGAATTTTATGTTTCATTCCTGCCATATAATATACATTTATTATATAAAATACCATTTAAATATCATGTATTCATATAGAAATTATAGTTTTAAAATATTGGAAAACTCCAACCTTGATCAATGAATAACCCTCCTGTAAGCTTATATTTTTAAATCTTTAAAATACTTATACATACAATTATTAAATGCAAAAATAACTACAATTATATGTGTATATAGGTGTGTATAAATTCATATATAAGCATATACATCAGAAGATTTTGTGTATATATTTTTATAATATTTTGGAACTATTTTCCCTGCAGGGGAAAATTCATTTAGACTGAGATGCAGAAACAAGAAATAATGAAGTACTGATTTTATAATAATCTAAATTGAGATTATTATAAGATCACTACTTAATATTGAGTATATATTGCCTATATTGAGGATGTTATCCTGTGAAGGAAAATATTCAAAAAATCTTTTAGGCAGAAAGGGTATGTGATGGGCACTAGAACACACTAAGGAAATTGGGAAGGATATCTATTAAAGGGTAAAACTGCACCGAGACTCTCGAATGCCCTATATAGGGCTTGACTGTGCCATGATAAATTGCTTCCCACATATTTTATGTATTTTATATTTATTTAGAATAGAACTTTTCTTTCTATTATTTTGTCATGGACTTTGCTATTACCATGTGTGATGGGAGATAAAATGAAATGATGGAAGAAACAAAGATTTGAGTTTCTGAAACAATTTATTAAGCAAAGTGATCCAAATACATAAGAAATCAGGACCAGACGTCTTCAGTGTGGCAGTAGACCCCATATAAAAGGGGAAGCAGATTGTTCTGCCTAAAAGAAAATAATGAGACCTAAATCAGGATACAACATTAAGTAATCTGATTTCTAATTGGATAAAAGATTAGGGATTTTCCAAGTTGAGAGGGGGAGGGTGAATTAGTCTAATTCCCTGAAATCAGGAAAGTAGGTATCCCACTCCCCTCTAGTGTCTGTGAATAATTAAACGAACAAGGAAATTGATTAATTGACCCGTATGGAACCAGTTTCCAGATAAGGAATATGCGTGGGTTAAAGACATATAATTGTGAGGGAGAATAAAAAAAACCTCCTTTTCTCTGTCTTTGGATCTGACAAAGTTTGTAGTCAGTCTAACCTAGGTCCTTAGTTAATGATGTCTAAGCAACAAGTAGAGGTGGCCCAGCTTCCTGGCAATGCAGGAAATTCATTGCAGATACAAATGATGCCATAGGTTTTCTCACAAATCCCAAAATTAAATAAAGTTTTCTCACAAGACAAAAACTGGACAAGCCTCAAACTTGAATAGAAAGAGAACTAAGCTAGCTCCAGTACTAGATCACAAGATGGAGTCAATGTGGTTCCCTCAGTTCCCACAATTCTTTGTTTCGATGCAATTTCCACACAATATGATCTGAAGTAAGCAAAGAAATGATGAGCCTAATTACTCTACGGATAAGTAATGGAGATGACCCTAAAAGTAGAAGGCATCGAGAAGCTGCACTTGCAGGAAGCTGGAGAATCTGAAAGATAAAGACAAAGATGGAATGAATACCAGCCACACTTCCCACTCCCTCCCCCAACCTAGCCCTGGAATCGTAATGCAGTACAATGATCATTGCACATGCTCTTTGTCTAAAAGATTTTTTAAATGAGCTTTCCTTCATAGGGTGCCATCTGAATTGCAGAGTGTTAAACGGTCACCACTCCATGTTGTAAACATGATGCCATGTTGCTGCATCTAGGTCTAAATGGATTTCCCAGACAACAGTGCCAAAAATATGTGTACTTGTAGGACCAGATAAATTTATTCTCACAAACCACATCTAGGATCTTTCTCTGTTGCTCCATTATACTTGGTGTCTGCTTGTGGGGCTCCAAAGCTCTTAGTGAGACAGACATGGAAAGCTCTGAAAGCCATAATGGAAAAATAAAAGAAGTGTGAAAAGCTCACTCTGGGAGATACACTCACCATTGTCTTCAAGCCAGACTTTCTGTCCACTGTAAAAAGTACCAGTTATATTGACTATGGGGTTTAGTGGATTAGATCAAAGGAATCTAGGAAGGAAAGCAGAGTCTTCTTATCTCCTTAGCAGACTCTTCACACAAGATCCCTGATGGAGGTGACTTTGGGAAGTCAAACCAATTTGGATCACAGGACTTAATGTTGGAAGGGATTTTAGACATACTCCAATTTTAGACTGTCATTTTCAGGTAAGGAAACTGAAGCCCCATTGCTCAGCCAATTGTTTATTTCCTCAATGTTCATGGGCTTTCACCTCTTCCTGTCATGAAGGAAGAAAGAAAAGAGAAGGAATGTGATAGAGCTTCAGCTGGGGTTGAGATAAAGGTGGCCAAGAAATGACTAACAGCAGTCTATCTTTGGGCTGAAGAGGTCTTTCTCTTGTCCCTCCACTCATTATGCTCTCCTTCCCTTGTTCCCAGAACCAAATCTTTCCTTTTCTCCAGTGTTCTGGAGTCTTGTGGCCTTGATCTCAGGCAGGTGAGGTTACATAGCTCTGGGAAGCCAATCTTATCCTTCCTACCTCCTTCCAGGAAAGAGTCTTCTTTTTCAACTGGAAAACTTAATGGGGAAAAAAAGAAAAGAAAAGATAATGGAGAAGAATGGCTCACTAGACATAATGAGAGATCCTTCTAGGATCTGAGAGGAAGAAAGGATCTAACAAGCTCATCCTCTCATTATAATTACAGGGAGACAAATGGCCCAGTCACTTGTTCAAGGTCATGTTGTGATATGACCTTGTATTGTCACAATACAAGAAAATATTGCCTCAGAAATCTAAAGAAGAGAGCACATCTCAGGGGATATGCTGCTAACAGTATCAAATGCTGTAGAGAGCTCAAGACCAATGAGAGCAGAGGGAGGAAAGGGGTCATTGGTAAATTTACAGATGGTGGTTTTAACTGAGATAGGGGCAAGAAGCCAAGTTACATGGGTTTGCAAAGTGTGTGAGAGGGGAGGAAGGGCAGCCAATGAGCAGAGATTGTTTTGAATAGCTATATTATCTGGGAGAGGGAGGAGGCATTTAGGAGCCCTGCTTGGCAAGCCAGTGCAAGTGAAGGGTTTTTGAAACATGGAAGACAATTGGCCATGACCAAAAGAAACAGAGAAGAATACTGGGAGATAGTGAAGATTAGAGGGAAATGATGATTATTTAGTGCAAGAGACTGCTAGGGAAGAGAGGCAGCCATGGGATTAAGGGTATGGGTAGAGAGGGCTTGGCCTGGCAAGTCAACAAGTCCCCTCTTCTTTCTTTTCAGTGAGTCCTGACTGGTATGTAGTAAGGACTTCAAAAACTCATAGTAACAGATCTGGAGAAATGTTTTAGACCTTTAGAGAAATGTGTTCACTTGTGGTATAGATCATTTATATTTTCAGATTGTGAATCATCCTGAAAAGCCCAATTTTTCTCTTTAAACACCTCTTACATAAAGGGTAGTGATGTCCTCTTGCCTTCAGTTTTATTTTCCTATTTGTTTCTTTTCTCTATGAATCAACTCTTATTTCAGTTTTACTTTTGTATTATAATTTTTTTCCAGAAAATATTTTCCCTGAATCCCGGATCTTCTCACTACTGATAATACAAACATGCTCTGCTTTTCACTAGCTACTGCCTCTCCCTTTGGTGGATGTCCTGTGAATGACAAACTAAGAAAGATTTCATATGAAAACACTGGTAAATCTTTGACCAGGGTCAAAATGTGGCTATTCTACTCTAACTTGAGGAAATAAAGCTTACAAGGAAAAAAAAATGTTGCATTAGTATTTTTCACCAACCCATTGTTTAATATAAAACTTTTTTGTTAGTGTGTCTGTTTGTGTTTTTGTGCCTGGGGTGGGGGGGAGAGGCAGGGAGGTTGTAAAAGAGTTGAGGAGGCTTGAATAACTCAGTACTTTATGTAGCTGTCCCAACTGACCAAAGATGGTCAAACTCTTGACCTTCTTGCCATCACCCACAAATCTTCCAAATCCATGTTCCTGAGACTTGAAATTACTCTCTCTAGTCATAATCTTCTATCACTACACCTGTCATGTCTTCCAACCCCAATACTTGTTCTTTTTCCACACTGTGACTCCTAGTCCCTTGGCCCCTCAGTTTTTTCTCAAGCCATTGTCCTTCCTCAGGTTAATGTCTCTCTCCTCTTGCCATTTGATGAATGAATTCACAGTTCAAGTTTACATATTGTCCTTTTCCCTATTGTCTCAATTCCCTTGTCCCTTATGTTTGATCATATGCATTTATAATAACAGTCTTATTTTTATTTCTTTCTGATGTATGGGAGGGAATATTGCAGAAGGAGAAGAGAAGACAGTTTTTTACTGATTGAAAGAAATGAAATAAATAATAATGAAAAATAATAAGTGATAGAGAATAATGTGAATATTGATAAAATGGATTTTTTCCTTGAAAATTGCATGTTCCCAATTCTATTCCAAAACTTCCAATAGGACAATAGGGAATCCATTCATTTCTCAGTTGAGGAATTGTTCTGATTCTTATCAATTTTAATGAATTCTTTATATATCTTCAAAATGAGAAGTGGATCACAGAATCTAAAATAAAAAGTGAAACAGGAAACTGGGAAAATATTTCTTTAACTTTCTGTGATCCAGTTTTCTGCACTAATCCAAAGCATAGTCAACAGATCTAAGAGAACAATCCATAAATGTTAATTAAGAGTTAACTCTATGCCAGGTATTGTGCCAAGTTCTGGGATACAAAAATGTTAGAAACAGTCCACGCCCTCAGGGAACTTACAATCTAAAGAGGGAGACAACATGAAAACATCTGTGTGTGTGTGTGTGAGTGTGTGTGTGTGTGTGTGTGTGTGTGTGTGTGTATACTATATATACAAACATCATGAGCGATTTACAAATGGAACAAAGCACTGACCAGCTGATATGGAGCATGCTGATCACAATCAGACAAAAAGGTGATGAACTAAAGCTGGGGACTGAGAAAAGAATATTCTTTTTGACACGGTCAGTGCTGGAATTAAATTTATTTGATTTGCATATCGGTCACAAGAGTTGAAAAGGAAAAGTTCTCATCTCAGCTGGGACTTCACTTAAAGCTAGGAGCTCCACATCTTCATCTCCAAAGGACTCATGTCTGCCCAGGGCAAGCAGCAACCATGACATCAGCTGAAGAGTACCAGGCAACAAGCAAGCTAGACCCAAAAGAGAGACAGAAAAAAGCTGGTGAGAGAAATATAAATTGCACTTCCCCCCAAAAAACAAGAATTTTTCTGGACATATCTTCCTAATCTTTGGGCCTCCATTCCTGTGCTTTGGTCACATGTTTCCTAGGTGTGTGTCCTAGTCACATACATTCCCAACATTAATCCACGTTGCTACATAGCAGTATTAGAGTATAAACTAAATTGACTGGAGATACATTTTGTGGATACCTTCTCTTTTTTATTGTGTTCTATGACTTTGTGCTTTTACTAATTAGTGATGTACTCTTACTGGTGAATAAAAGCAAAATCATTGGTGGAAGTTCATCAATGTCTCTTTTTGAATCTATGTGGACTCAGAGTGTACTGTGATAGTTTCTTTGCATGACCTGCTATCTGAGCTGGGGATTGCCTCAATTGTTGTTCTTGTTTCTTCTTAATTCCCCATGGAGACCAATGACATGATGAGGATGATGCCCTAACTGGCATCTGATCTCTGTTTTGAGGTACCTCTTCCTCCTCCCTTCCCCAAGAGAACCAATGGCATAATGAGAGTGCATTGCGTCTGACCTCTGCTTTGAACAAAGGTCAGAGTTCTGCCAGGTGAAGATGAAGATGAATCCATGCCAGAAACAGGAGACCCCTTGGAACCTCTCACAGGCCATAGAAGGCAGATAGGGAAGTCTCATTCAACAGCCAATACACGTCGAGTTCCCAAGCTCCTAGTACATCAAAGGAGGACAGGAAGAACCCCATTGTCTGCTAATCCCTGCTGCTGTGAGGAATTAGCAAAGCTTTCCCAAATTTCAGCCATCCTAAGTTCAGGGTCAGGTTCTTTGTTGGAGAAGAGGCGATAGGGAAAGGAAGGATTTGGGCAAGAAACCTGCCAGAGAGGGACACAGAAGCAGTTGAGGATAGATGGTCCCCATCATCTCCCACTTAGAATGACAATGGGCAGAGCTGAAGATGCATTTCTTTCTTCTCTTCCTCTTTTGGATTCAAAGGGTAAAGAAAAACCTCGTCAGGGTGTAAACCACTTCCCTTACCCAAACTTCAGGTTGTAGCTAGGGTAATTATTATTATCCTCATTTATAGAAAAAGAAACTAACAAGACTTGGCCACAGTCACGTACAGCAGAGGAACCATAGCTGAGGATGGTATAAAATTAACAAACCCAAATCTGATTCAGACTATCTACTGCTTCCTTCTGAGCTTACTGACTATTGAAAACCCACTGTAATTCCTGATTTCCCTCTCCTCCTAATCCCCGTCACAGGTTGAAACTGATTTGTCCCTCTTTCCTCTAACTCTTCTATCCCATCTCATCCCATTACCTCAAAGGATCATATTCTATGGTTCTTATGTGCCAGGTGCTATGTATGGTGAATTGTAGAGACATGTATGCAAAAACTGAACAGAAACTTAGAGTGCAGCAGCATGCTAAGCAGGGAGTCATAGAACCTCAAACACAGTAACCACTTCATGGAAACTTGTTCGTTGCTTTGCTCATTGACTATGTACAATAAAATTGTGTTTTATAAAATTACCCTCTGAAAACCACTCAAATTTTCAGCAAAGTGAAGACGGTATCTTGAGATAATTGCAAAGAGCTGAGTCTCCCTTAAGGAAGGCTATCTCTTTACAGAAAGTCATCCCCAGGATAGTACACTATGACCAAGTAGGATTTATACCAGGGATGCAGGGCTGGTTCAATATTAAGAAAACTATCAGCATAATCAATTATATTAATAACCAAACTAACAAAAATCATATGATTATTTCAATAGATGCAGAAAAAGCTTTTGATAAAATCCAACACCCATTCCTATTAAAAACATTAGAGAGTATTGGAATAAATGGACTTTTCCTTAAAATGATCAGTAGTATCTACTTAAAACCATCAGAAGCATCATATGTAATGGAGACAAACTAGAGCCATTCCCAATAAGATCAGGAGTGAAACAAGGCTGCCCACTGTCACCATTACTATTTAATATTGTATTAGAAATGTTAGCTTGGGAAGTAAGAGAATAAAAAGTGATTAAAGGAATTAGAGTAGGTAATGAGGAAAGCAAATTATCACTCTTTGCAAATGACATTATGGTATACTTAGAGAACCCTAGAGACTCAACTAAAAAACTACTAGAAACGATTCACAACTTTAGCAAAGTGGCAGGATTCAAAAAAATCCACATAAATCATCAGCATTTTTATATATTACCAACAAAGTTCAGCAGCCAGAGATACAAAAAGAAATTCCATTCCGAATAACGGATGATAGGATAAAATATTTGGGAATCTATCTGCCAAGGAAAAGTCAGGAGCTATACGAACTAAACTACAAAACACTTGCCACACAAATAAAATCAGACCTAATCAGTTGGAAAAACATTAAGTGCTCATGGGTAGGCAGAGCGAATATAATAAAAATGACAATATTACCCAAACTAATTTACTTATTTAATCCCTTACCAAAGTCCCAAGAAATTATTTTACTGATCTAGAAAAAATAGTAGCAAAATTCATTTGGAAGAAAAAAAGGTCAAGAGTTTCAAGGAAATTAATGAAAAAAAGGCAGATGAAGGTGGCCTTGCTGTACCAGATATAAAACTATATTATAAAGCAGTGCTCATCAAAACTATTTGGTACTGGCTAAGAAATAGAGTAGTCGATCAGTGGCATAGGATAGAATCACAGGACAAACTAGGCAATAACTATAGCAATTTAGTCTTTGATAAACCCAAAAACCCCAGCTTCTAGGATAAGTACTCACTATTTGACAAAAATTGCTGGGAAAATTGGAAACTAGTGTGGAAGAAATTAGGGCTTGACCCACATCTAACACCACATACCAAGATAAGATCTAAATGGGTTCATGATCTAGATATAAAGAGTGATATTATAAATAAATTACAGGAACGTAATATAGTTTAACTCTCAGACCTGTGGAGATGGAATAAATTTATGTCCAAAGAAGAACTGGAACTCTTAATTGAACACCAGATAGATAATTTTGACTATATTAAGTTTAAAAGGTTTTGTACAAACAAAACCAATGCAGTCAAGATTAGGAGGGAAGCAATAAATTGGGAAAGCATCTTTACATTTAAGGGTTCTGATAAAGGCCTCATCTCTAAAATATATAGAAAATTGTCTCATATTTATAAGAATTCAAGGCATTCTCCAATTGATAAATGGTCAAAGAATATGAACAGACAATTTTCATATAATTAAATTAAAACTATTTCTCCTCATATGAAAAGGTGCTCCAAATCACTACTGATCAGAGAAATGCGAATTAAAACAACTCTGAGATACCACAACACACCTGTCAGATTGCCTAAGATGACAGGAAAAGATAATGGTGAATGTTGGAGGGGATGTGGGAAAACTGGGACACTGATACATTGTTGGTGGAAGTATGAATGGATCCAACCATTCTGGAGAGCAATTTGGAACTATGCCCAAAAATTTATCAATATGTGCATACCCTTTGACCCAGCAGTGTGTCTATTGGGCTTATATCCCAAAGAGATCTTAGAGGAGGGAAAGGGACCCACATGTGCAAGAATGTTTGTGGCAGCCCTTTTTGTAGTGGCTAGAAACTGGAAACTGAAGGGATGCCCATCAATTGGAGAGTGGCTGAATAAATTATGGTATATGAATATTATGGAATATTATTGCTCTGTAAGAAATGACCAGCAGGAGGATTTCAGAGAGGCCTGAGGAGACTTGCATGAACTGATGCTGAATGAAATGAGCAGAACCAGGAGATCATTGTACACAGCAACAACAAGAATATATGATGATCAATTCTGATGGACATGGTTCTCTTCAACAATGAGGTGATTCAAACCAGTTCCTAATGTTCAGTGATGAAGATGGCCATATACATCCAGAAAGAGACCTGTGGGAACTGAGTGTGCACCACAACATTTTAACACTTTCTGTGAATATTTGCTTACATTTTGTTTTCCTTCTTAGGTTGTTTTTTTTCCTCATTCTAGATGTGATGTTTCTTGTGCAGTAAGATAACTATAGATATGTATAAATATATTGGATTTGTCATATAATTTATCATATTTAACATGTATTAGACTACCTGTCATCTAGAGGTGAGGGTAGAGAGAAGGAGGGGAAAAATTTGGAACAAAAAAAAATTTTTTGCAAAGGTCAATGTAGAAAAACCACTCATATGTTTTGTAAATAAAAAGCTTTAATTTAAAAAAAAATGCTTTGCCCTAATGCAGTTGATCACATTAGTTTCTGCCATTGGTATATTATGTTGTATAACACAAAGAGGTTTCTCACTTGAGCATATTGTTGGTTTCATTGAGAGAGTAATGAGATATGAATCTGTCTTCTTACACAGGCCTAGGGAACTTTGCAGAGTTTGAAGTATAAAGAGCGTCACTTCCAAGTTCAGAAGAGCTGCTTTCAGATCCTAATTATCCCCTGTGGAATCCAATCCCTTTGTGTGTCTACCCTCAGGCTCACCATCTGGAAAATGGGTGATAATATGTATTTTCCATTTCAATTCTAAATTCTCTGAACATAAGGCTCTTCTGCAAAGTCACTGCACCACTTCACCCAAGACCATCCCTTCTTTATTCTTTCCTTATTATTCTGTGAGCAAAGGAAAGATGGATTGAACCCCCCCTTCTCTCTTCTTGATTCCATTGGGAGTAATGAATGGATGAATGGAACCCCCTTTCCCTCCCTGATCTCTCTATAAGAAATGGATGCCTGAACTAGACACACCCCCACCTTCTCCCTCCTTGATTGCCCTCAACAGGATGGCCCCTAGGAGAAAGACTCACCTATCTGTGCCCTAATCTTGCAGATGCAACATAGCCCTAGAAGAGAAGCTCAGATTATAGATGACTCCACACTCCCTTCCAGCCCCTTCCCCTAAACGTTCTTTCCACCAACTTCTCCATGACATGAACAGAGGGCAGATTCAAATGGCAGAGCGATCTGGAATCTGCTCAGTCTGAAAATGTTACCTCACCACAGGTCTCTATCTTCATGCCTTGTAATTTGCTAGCCGAAGGCTCTTCTGCCAATGTCCTTCTCCTCCTCTAGTCCAGCCCAACCCTGCTACTCACCGAGGTAGAACAGGATGTTACAGCAACAACCTGCTAGTGGCTACTGGGGATCTCAATCTGACCAACAGAATAGATCCCTTCCTGTGAGAGGACGATAATGAGATGAGAAGACTGAGAGGCTGTTGCATTCTCTGACCTCTCTCTTCTTCCTCCTTGCCTCCCAATTCATTTCATTCCCAGTTCACAAGCAACATCTGGGTCAGTAAAGGCTGATTTGCAATTCCTTAAGGTGTATTATGATTCACAGCTGTGGGGGCTCTTGGAGAATCCACCTGTCCCTTCATACTTAAGCATGGTCCTTAACAATTGCCCATTTTTTGTTTGGAGATCCGGGGCCTTGGTATGCCCAAGATTCCCAAACTTTAGTGAACAGACAGCAAGAGTCAGTAAGTCCCAAGAGAGGTCCTACTCAGGATGTGGTGGGTGGACCTGTTGCCTTCACCCACTAAAGCCTGGTCATACTATTTCCCCTCCAAAATATGTAAGCTGGAGAACACCTTGCTAAACGTTTTTACAAATGTTATCACATTTAATCCTCACAACAATCCTACAAGATAGGTGCTTATTATTATCCCCAATCACAATTAAGGAAACTGAAAACAGGGGAGGGGATTATGTGGCTTACCTGGTGTCACACAAGTGGTGAGGGTCTGAGGCTGGATTTGAACTCCGGTCTTCCTGATTCCAGAACTAAAACTCTAACTATTACCCTACCTAGCTTTACAACTCCACAACTATATAATGTAATTGGAAATACAAGAAACAAAACAATCAAAATTGTATATTGCAGAATCATAAAGAACAAGAATGGTTCCAAAAAAGAGAAATAAGAAGAAATCTCCCACTCCACTCCTTTGACAATGGGGAAGGGATATGGATGTAGCAAACTGCATTTATTCAGATTTTTTTCAATATATTATTGATTTTCCCAATTTTTCTTTTTTTCCTCTTTTATTCTTCCACATTAGAAATTAGTATTTGGATTTGGAGGGCGGAGCCAAGATGGGGAGCTGCAGACAGCTTTCTCTGTGAACTCCTGGGACCTTCCCTCAGACCCAGACAAAGTGAGCCTTCGAACTGGTTTTGGAGTGAGGGCTCCGCCAAACATTTGGACTACAATGCACTTCTATCAAAAATCTACCTTGAAAGAACTCCAGAGAAGGTTAGCCTCAGGGGAAATCGGCTGCTGGTCGCAATCAGACTCCAGCCGGGGCGGAAGTCAGGGCTGCGATAGAGGGGCGGATTTCAGGCACCCAGGAAGCCCCTGGGAGACGCCTGGGCCTCTTTGCTCTACTTGCGGGCAGGTGCTTTGGCAGATCTGCCTTTGGTAAAGGGTGGATCAAGAGCAGCTGAAAACGTGGTCCTAAGTGCGAATCTAGCCCCACCAGCCTCAGACCGGAAGTCATCTCGGCAAACTGACCCAGAGCAAATACAAATGGTTGCAGTTTTTTCTGCTGGGGACCGATATCCCAACTTTAAATCATGAGCAAAAAGAAGAGAGCTCTCACCATAGAAAGCTTTTATGGAGAAAAAATAGAACAGTCCCCAGATCCTGACATTATGAAAACAATCCCAGATGAAGCCACAAAGGCAGACTTAAGTTGGTCTCCCTTTCAGAAGGCTTACCTGAAAGATTGCATTAAGAATCTCAAAAGAGAGCTAGAAGAAGAATGGGGAAATAAATTGAGATCAGGGCAACAGAAATATGAAAAACTGGAAAATAGGACTGGTGAATTGGAAAACGAAAACAGTTCACTGAAAAACAAAATTGGTGAATTGGAAAAAATCATCAATTCACTGAAAAATAAAAATGGTGAACTGAAAAACAAAATTGGTGAATTGGAAAAAGACAACAATTCACTGAAAAATAAAACTGGCAAAATGGAAAAAGAATGCATTGAATCAAGAAACTCAATTGGCCAGCTACAAAAGGAGCTAAAAAAGATAACTGAAGGAAATAATACTTTAAAAATTAAAATTGAACAAATAGAAGTAAATGACTCAATAAGACTTCAAGAATCAGTCAAACAAAAACAAAAAAATAAAAAATAGAAGAAAATATGAAATATCTCCTAGGAAAAACAACTGACTTGGAAAACAGATCCAGGAGAGACAATTTAAGGATTATCGGACTCCCTGAAAGCCACGATGAAAAAAAGAACCTGGATGCTATCTTCCAGGAAATCATGAAAGAGAATTGCCCTGATGTTTTAGAATCAGAAGGCAAAATTGGCATTGAAAGAATTCACCGATCACCTCCAGAAAGAGACCCCAAAATTAAAACCCCAAGGAATATTGTGGCCAAATTTCAGGACTATCACACCAAGGAAAAGATATTGCAAGCAGCTAGAAAGAAACAGTTTAAATACCGAGGA
>JAJPUD010026575.1:0-16364 GCA_023553655.1 Myrmecobius fasciatus
CCAAAGAAATCTTAGAGGAGGGAAAGGGACCCACATGTGCAAGAATGTTTGTGCCAGCCCTTTTTGTAGTGGCTAGGTACTGGAAATTGAAAGGATGCCCATCAATTGGAGAATGGCTGAATAAATTATGGTATATGAATGTTATGGAATATTGTTGTTCTGTAAGAAACGACCAGCAGGATGATTTTAGAGAGGCCTGGAGAGACTTGCATGAACTGATGCTGAGTGAAATCAGCAGAATCAGGAGATCATTATACACAGCAACAAGACTATACGATGATCAATTCTGATGGACATGGTTCTCTTCAACATTGATATGATTCAAACCAATTGTTCAGCGATGAAGATAGTCATATACATCCAGAGAGAGGCCTGTGGGAACTGAGTGTGGACCACAACACAGCATTTTAACGCTTTCTGTGAATATTTCCATGCATTTTGTTTTCCTTCTTAGTTTGTTTTTTTTTTCTTCTCTTTCTAGATCTGATGTTTCTTGTGCAGTAATATAACTGTATAGATATGTATATCTATAGATATATTGGATTTGTCATATAATTTTTCATATTTAGCATGTATTAGATTACCTGTCATCTAGGGGTTGGGGGTGGGGGGAAGGAGGGGAAAAGCTTGGGAAAAAAAAGTTTTTTTGCAAAGGTCAATGTAGAAAAATCACTCATATGTTTTGTAAATAAAAAGCTTTTAATAAAAAAAAAATGAAGAACGTAGTAATTCATAAGAAGTCCTCTGAGTTAGTCCCCTCCTTAGAAAACAATTTGAATTTTACTCCCCAAAATGCTGAATTA
Organism: Myrmecobius fasciatus; assembly: GCA_023553655.1. Taxonomy (NCBI): domain Eukaryota; kingdom Metazoa; phylum Chordata; class Mammalia; order Dasyuromorphia; family Myrmecobiidae; genus Myrmecobius; species Myrmecobius fasciatus. The sequence goes on from JAJPUD010026575.1 coordinate 804, forward strand.
TATAGCCCAGGGGTACAATTGAGGTAGAGTTCCCAAGGAGCACAAAAACAGTATCCTAAAAGTTTTAATATTTAAAACTGAACTAAGAATTTTGGGACACCCTGTATGCAACAATATTTTTAGTAGCACCTTTTTTATAGTAACATAAAATTGGAAACCAATTCTCATTCATCAGTTGAGGAATAACTATAAAAATGATTGCATATCAATTTGATGTAATATTATTATGCTCTATGAAATGATAAAAATGAAGAATCCAGAGAAACTTGAAAAAATTTGTATAAATGAAACAGTGTAGTCTTGACCACACTTCCTACAGGCTTCACTAAGGAGATTAGAACCCCAGGACAGGATATTTGGTGATTTCAAACAGAAATCTCCTGGTGTTCTTCTTGATGACCAGGAAATTTATGACATAACCTTGGGTCTGGCCCATGGGCCTGATGTGGCTCTTAGGACCACTTCTCTCAATTTTTGTGCCTGAAGGAGGATGAAGGAGGATGCAGAAGTAGAATGAGTTTGATCATGAGATCACACCCCAAACTCTTGAACATGAGCCATGTGAACAGATCAGGCAAGGAGCATGTGGACTGGATTTTTCAGAGACGAAATCTAATCAGATTGTGGGTGAATCCAGTGTCTTCACCATTTCTCTTTTTTTCTCCTGACAATCCATATTTGTGAGGTTGATATTTCCCTGGGTCATGGGAGGCTTTATTTTCTTTCTTTAAAAATAATCTTACTGTTCTTTGTTTGAATGTCTATTTTGTTTACCAAGTCAGCAAAATGTGAGAAAACTGTAAACCACTCTCATTGCTACACTGTGTGTGTTAATAATATTCAGACACAGCAGAGAGAAATAAGTGGGAATGGACAGGAAGGAAGAGAGAAAAATTTGAAACTTTATTTTGCCAAAGTGTGATCTCTGACTTGGTGCTCAGAGCAGCTAAAGAATGAAGCTATTCATTCAAATTTGCAATTTCTCAGGGCAGGGAGTATTATTTTAACCAGCATTTCTCTAGGCAGCTAGGTTGTGAAGTAGGTAGCATGGGGCCTGGGATTAGAAGGATCTGAGTTTAGATTTGGCTTCAGTCACTTGCTAGCTGTGATCCTGAGCTGTGTCTGCCTCAGCTTCCTCAACTGTAAAATAAAGATAAAAATAGCACTTACCTCACTGGGTTATTGTGAGGATAAAAATGAGATAATATTTGTAAATGGCTTAGCACAGTGCCTGGCACATAGCAGGCACTTAATAAATATTTGCTTTCTTCCCCCATTCTCCTCGGTGACTCAGCAGCCAGATAACAAGACAGCCTGGCATTGAAACTGGTAGCTGCCATTTATTTTTGGACCTGATTCAAGGGGAAAAAATCTTTTCAGAGGGGAAGGGCCAAAGGAATAGCTGAAGAAAAAGTCACGCCCTTATAGGAATGGGTCATCTGGGCCACAAAAACATCAGGAGATATAAAAGTGATTGATAGCCCTATCTGCCACTTGGCACTTCAGGAGCTCAACCATTACTACAAAACAAAAAGAATCAGGACCACATTTCATAAGATGAATATGATAACACAAAGAGAATTACACAGAAATACTTCAGAACTCTGATTAAAGCAGTGAGCAACTTCTGAAAATTTAAGATTGATGGTGAAACATACCTTCCACCCCTTGGCAGAAAGGTGGTAGATCAGGTCAGTGGAATGAGGTATCCCAGTGTTCCATCTAGTGACTGGCACATAATATAACCAATTTTTATTGAGTTGAATTGAACAGATCTTATCACTAGATCAAAATAATCTTTAATAACTTTAAAGATGGGTTTCCAAATTTCTCTCTACAATGGCTGTGACCAGTTCTACAAAAAATACATTAATGGGCTTGTTCTGCTACTGTTCCAATAGTCACCATTTTCCTTTTTTAAAAATCAACTTTGCCAATCTGATGGGTGTGAGGTAAAACCTGTATTGCTTTAATTCACAATTCTCTTGTTATTAGTGATTTGGAGAAATTTTTCATAGGCTATTGATAGCTTGGATTTCTTCCTTAGAAAACTGCCTTTGACCATTTTATCAATTGAAGAATGCTTCTTATGATTTTAAATTTGAATCAATTTCTTATCTGTCTTGAAAATGAAACTTTTATTCAGGAAAATGGCTACAGTCTGTTTTTGGAATGACAGTAGGGGAAATAGCCGCACCCTCTCCCCATTTGTTGAATATTTTGTAAGGGTGGTATTTCATTGCAGGCCAACTTACTAGATTGTAAAAGAGCAGGAATGGGGTCTGTTAGACTTATGTGTAGCCCAAGTGTAGGCCCAGGTGACCTATTGATAGATGCCTTTTGACAATGGTAAGCAGAACTGTAAGAAATCACTGGCTCCCAAATTTATAGAAATGCTGGCAATTCAGCAAGAAAATCAGCCAAGGAGACTGTGGTGGGTGATTCCTAATGAAATGACCTGGCCGAGCTAATTTTTAACACAGTTGTGTTGCCTCTATTCCCTGAAGGCAGTTTAGAAGGAGTCACACTTACATTACACACTTACATTACACACTTACACATTCCAACATTTCAGAGGATCATAGATTTAGAGCAGCCAGGCAGACATTTTTGGTGAAGTGCCATGGCTCAGATCTCTCATGGAGTTTTTCTTTTGTCTCTTGGGGGACAATACCTCTGAGTTATTGGTATTTAATGCATTCAAGAAATAATAATGAGCCACAGTTGGTAGGTTTCCTGGACCCAGGGAACTTGTTCCAAGTGTTCTCTCAGTTATTAAGGCCTAAACTTCATAGTCATGTTTATTAAGCCCTGATTTGACACTAGTCAATCAAAAAGCACCTACTTTGGGCTATGGACATTTAGGGTTCGAATAGGAAGGTTAGGATTTTGGTTAGAGTTAGAGGGTTAGAATTGGAGGCACTTGGGGTTAGAATTAAAAACCTTTAAGATTAGAAGGGATGCAAAGAAAAGCAAAAATCAGTCCCTGCTCTCCAGGAGCCCACAATATAATGAAAGAGAATGTGTAAAAGGCTATGTTACCAACAAATTTTACATAGGATAAATTGGAAACAATCTCAGAGGAAAGGCATTAGAATCTAAGCATGATGCATCAAGCTGCCAACCTTGAGAACTTTGTATGCAGTCTCAGTTTACATTGCTCAGTTTTACATTGCCCATTAACATCTTTAATAAATAAAATGAGTATATTGCAAATGGTAATTGACTTGTTCAAGTTCATGCAATCAGTATTACTACTGATTACTACATCTATATCTTATGATGGAGTCCTGGGATAATGAAATGTCTAGTTTGATTTAGGATTTTGTTCTCAATATTGCTAAAAAAATTTTTTTGATGAAAAAGGTAGATGAAATGGATGGAATGCTGGATCAGAAGTCAGGAAGTTGAATTGAAATCTGACTTTGGGCTTTTATTTGCTGTGTGAACTTGTACAAATCACTTTATCTCTGTCTGCCTCAATCTTCCTCAACTGTAAAAAAAAAAAAAAAAAAAAAAGGAACAATAATAGCACCTACCTCCTAGGATTGTCCTGAGTATCAAAGGAAACAATATTTGTAACACTTGTTTAGAATAGTGCTTGATTATGTAGATAGATAGATAGATAGATACATAGATAGATAGATAGTAGATACTATATAAATGCTTATTCCTTTTCCTGTTACATGTACTCATTCCCAGAACCTTCCTTTAAAACATATATGGTTTAAGCGATTTGAAATAGCAAGGAAGGGAAAAGTCTAGGCTGCTCTTCAATATGTTTCCTTGCTGTGCTGATCCTCATGGAACCCTTTCTGGCTTGGGTAATTGTGCAGCCCCCAAGTTCTCCATAGGCCTGAGTGAGGTCAGGTATCTCTATTCTAGCTCTGACTTTCTTTCACTGAGCTCCAAATCCCTTCCCTCTCTCCCCATTAAAACTGTGTCTCTGTAACTACATTTAATGCCAATAACTTGGAGCAGATGATTCTCTTTAGAAGCCATGTTTATGATGAGATGCTTTGAAGTCTTGGTTATGTAATTCATTCATTAACAGTTAAATGTTTGTTTATCTCTATTTGGGGGGGGAGAGATAAACAGCCATAATAGATTATAATTTTGTCTAATGTCCCATCTAAACCTGAGATCATGTAATTCATTGGAACGTCTAAAGAGGAGAAAGGGGAGAAAAAAGAATAATTTTAATGAATACTTTTGAATACATGAATATTTTTCATGTATGTGATGCCTTGTGTCAGAAAACCTCAAAGGAATTATGAAATATCCCTGCAGGAAAGAAGGGTAATATTTTTTAACTTTTTGGAAAATTTTATTAATTTTGTTAAATATTTCCAAGTTGAATGGAACAAAATTTTTTAACAATCATTTTTTAAAAATGAGTTCCAAATTGTCTCTCTCCCTCTCACAACTCTTTCTTCCCTAAGAAGGCAATTTAATTTAAATTATACATAGGCCAGACAAATATTTCCATATCAGCCATGTTGCGAAACAAAACACAAGCAAAATAAAAATAAAAATGAATAAAAAATGTGCTTCAATCTACATTCAGAGTTCATCAATTCTCTCTCTAACAATGGATAAGTATTTTTTTTCTTTTTTGGTAAATAGTATTTTTTGTAATTACATATAAAGATAGGTTTCAACATTCATTTTATAAGATTTTGAGTTAAAAAAAATTTCCCCTCTCTTTCCCAAGAGAGTAAAAAATCTTAAATGGGTTATTCCTGTACAAATAAACATATTTTCAAATTAGTCATATTGTGAAAGAAGAAACAGAATGAAGGAGAAAAGTCACAAAAAGCAACAAAAAGTGAAAATAGCATGTTTTGAGCAATATTCATACTACAAAAATTTTTCTCTGCATATGGATAGCATTTTTCATCATGAGCCTTTTGTAATTGCTTTGGATTATTGTATTGTTGAGAAGAGCTATGTCAGTCATAGTTGATCATCACACAATGCTGTTTTTACTGTGTACAATGTTTTCCTGATTCTGCTCACTTCATTCAGCTTCAATTCATTGTCCTTCAAGATTTTTCTGAAATCCACTCATTCATCATTCCATTACATATACCACAACTTATTGAGCCATTCCCCAATCAACGGGTACTCCTTCAATTTCTAATTCTTTGCCACCACAAAAAGAACTACTATAAATAATTTCATACATATAGGTCATGTCTTTTTATATGATCTTTTGGTGGTACAGACCTATTAATGGTAATGCTTGTGCAAAAAAAAATAATAAAATTGCAGTTTGATTGCCTTCCAAACTGTTCCCCAGAATGGTTGGATCAGTTCACAAGTCTACCAACAATGCACTTGTGTCGAGAAGAATAATTTTAATTTGCCACTTTGTCTCTACTCAGTTTCTTATCAGTTCTTATCAGAAGAAAACATCCCTATTGTAGTTCTTTGACATCTGAAACATTCTCTTTAAAACATAAACAGTATTTCTTATTTGGTTTTCAGTTTAGATTTCCTTTTGAATGTCTGGTGGTTTGTATCATAGAAACAGAATGATGTGTCAATTGCTTTAGCTCATGGGAGTCACATCCTTTTGGAAAAGTAAAAATTTGATGGAACAGAAGAAAAAAATTTTGAGGAAGAGAATAACAGAGAAGATTTTGGGATGGGGCTTTGGAAACAGGGGATCATCAGATCAATATATACATATAGAAAAACCACAGAAGAAGTAAAATAATATTTCTAGAATGCTTATTCTGTGCCAGGCACTGTGCTAAGATCTTTACATAAATTATTTCATTTGATCTTCATAATAAACCTGGGAGACAGAGGCAGAGATATTATTATTCCTTTTTTACATTTGAGAAAGCTAAGGTAAACAGAGGTTAAGTGATTTACATGTTATACATAAATTAAGTATTTGAGATTAAATTTGAAAGGAAAAATCTAACTCCAGGTCTACCAGTCTAATCACTGTACCCCCTTTCAAAGCCTATTCTTTCTCTACTTTTGGCCATACTTCAGTGTCCTTGCAATTTATTCCACAGTTTTTCCAAGAATCAGGAAGCTTGTGGATTTGGAGGATCCTATATACATTTTTCTTTTGACCAGGGTAATTGCTGTAAGATAGACACTTACCAAGAACATATGTAGGTCTTTGCTCTTTATTTTACCCTGTAATTTCAGAGGAAAAGAGCCCATATAAAACTTTTTAGTGATAATTGATTGTGAGGTGAAATTTATATTTTTTTCTCTGCTTTGGTGGTTAAATAAAAATGTGCCAGATTCTCTATGCTTTCTCTTTTCACGTCTCTCAAGTTAATATTGCAATATAAAAGAATTTAAGCTCCTGGGCCTAGTACTCCTGGAAACCCCAACTAATTTATGTCCTATGCATTCCCAGCAGGAAAGCTGCTTTCAGAAGCTCCATTAAGCCACCAATTTTTCCTGACCACAAGGACACTCAGCCCATCTTCAACAAGACACACATTTGCTCCTTGTACAGTTTTCTGAATGGAAGCTTTCCAAAGGCAACACCACAAAATATATTTCTCCTTTCCACCTTGTGATAGTCACTGGCACTGCTAAGGGTAGTTTTGGTTAGAAAGAGTATAATCACTTTTTATTTTCGGAGGCAATATTATGCCTAATTTTTGGCATCTGTGAATGCTGGCATAAGCCAGGGGAAAAAATTGTTTAGATTACACAGCTTCCAATTCCCTTGTTTATTGAGGCAGGCCCTCAGGCAACTGCTTTAATCAATCTCCCTGAGGAAGAATTTTTCAGGAAACTTATGGTATATGAGAATATTAGAAGCCTTCTTCTGAATTTTTAATGCCAACCAAGACAAATAAACAAACAAAAAAGCCCAAATCTTCCTCTCTAGCCCCTGTGCTCATTCCCCTGAGACTTGGTGGGTGGTCCTGTGGTTTCCCTCAATGTATTATAGGATCAGCCTCTCCCTACCCAGCTGGGAATAGCACATCTGGATCTTCCTTAGCACCTGCTCTGACCTCTTTTCATTTGGGCTTTGGGTTTCTGAGAGAATTAGGAGATCTAAGTCACAGTGAGTTTCAGGTCAACTGAGAAAGATGCCCTACCTAATTAGCGATAGTAAAATTACATTAATTCAGGCATATAAGGAGCCAGAACAGAAGGAATAAGTGATTTAATTTGAATTCTAAAACATTTAAAAAGAAATCCAATTTTATTCCTTTTGAATACATTCTCTTTATTCCTTTCAACTTCTGAATTAGTAGAACATAACACCATAATGTCAAATGCTAATCCCATGACCTCTATAATATCTTTGGAATAGTTAATTAATATAGTTTTATCGCATATATCTAGTGAACATTTTTTCATTAAAGAGCTCTATTTTAGTAATTACTTTATGAAATAAAAGTAATAAAGGAGGTAACATGATAGAGTGGAAAGAATGCTGGATTAGGAATCAGGAAATCTAAATTCAACCACTAGCAACTGACATTTATAGAGTTCTGCAAGTTTTGTTTTGTTTTGTTTTGTTTTTTTACAAATAGGCACCTTATATTTTCACAGTAGATAATAGCAACTTTATAAATTGATTACTATTATCCCCTTTAAAACATTCAGAAAAACATTTATTCATGCCTTTTGTTTTTATATTACAATCATTTCTGGAAAATTATACCTTAACTCTCTCCTTCATAATTTCTCCACCTTAACTTTCCTCTTTTTACAAAAGCAAACAAAAAGCCCCAAAGATTAAGCAAAACCAACTAATAATGGCCTTATTTAATCATGTATGTGACAATACATATTTTCCAAAGAGACAGAGGTCATGGGATTAGCATTTGACATTATTTTAGTGTTATTTTATATAGACATAGATATTAATATATATTTATACACAAATGACTATTTGTGTCAAATGCTCCTATTTGTGTACAAATAGTCATTTGTATATTGTTTGCTTAGTTCTGTTTACTTCACTTTGTATCGCTTCCATCTTCTAATCCATCAGTCTTCGAATATTTATCTAAACTCTTACATTTGCTACTTCTTAAGGCATGATATTGTCCTAATATATATGTATATTATATATATATATATACATATATATAGTATATACTACAGTTTGTTCAGCCATTGCCCAGTTAATGATTTATTATCCATTTATTTCATATGTGAAATTGAGACACAGAATAACAAAGCTGTTCAGTCAGTCATGTCTGATTCTTCCTTGCTCCATAGCACTCCAGGCCCTTTTTTTCTTCACCATCTCCCAAAGTCTGTCTAAGCTCATTTTTATTTCTTCCAAGACAGTATCTATCCATTTTATCCTCTGCTATCTCTTTCTCCTTTTTCCTTCAATCTTCTCCAATATCAGGATCTTTTCTAGTGAATCTTGTCTTCTCTTTATGTGGCTCAAGTACTTAAGCTTCAATATTTGGAAATTCCAGTGAATAGTTTGAATTAATTTCTTTAATTGTTGACTGATCTGATTGCACTGCTGTCCAAGGGACTTTCAAAAGTCTTCTTCAGAACCATAATTTGAAGGCATTGATTCTGTGGCACTCAGCTTAATCAAAACTAACTTTGCCTATATAGAACTTTATAAGCAAAGTGAAGTCTCTGCTTGCTTTGTAGACTTTTTATAATTTTCCTTCCAAAGAGCAAGCACCTGTTAATTTCATGGCTGTAGTTACCATTACAATGATCTTTTTGCCCAAGAGTAAAATCTGATGCTGTTTCCCTTTCTTTTCCCAGTATTTGCCAGGAAATGATAGGACCAGTTGCCAAGATTTTAGGTTATGGTTGTTTTTTCTTAATTTTAAACTTCGAGTCAACTTTTTCACTATCCTTTTTCTCCCTTATCAAAAGGCATTGTAATTCTTTACTTTCTGCCATCAGAGTGGTATCATCGCATATCTGAAATTGTTGGTATTTTTCCCAGCAATATTAATTCCAACTTTTGATTTATATAGTCTGACATTTCACAAGATGTACTTTGCATACAAGTTAAATAAGATGATAATTTATAGTCTTGTTGTATTCCTTTTCCAATCTTAAATCAATCAGTTGTCCCATGTTTGATTTTGTTGCTTCTTGATGCAGGTTCCTCAGAAGAAAAGTAAAGTGATCTGGTTCTCCTATCTCTTTGAGGATTTGTCATATTTTATTGTGATTCACAAAGTGAAAGATATTAGTGTAGATCTACAGAAGTAGATGTTTTCCTCCAACTCCCTTGTTTTCTCCATAATCCAGCAAAGGTTGGCAATTTGGTCTCTAATTCTTCAGCTTCTTTGAAAACCAGCCTGCTATTCTGGTAATTCTTGATTTATATATTGTCAAAGCCTTGCTTGTAGAAATGTAAGCATAGCATTTCTGATGTGTGAAATGAGAAAAATTGTTCAAAATTTGAGGATTCTTTGGCATTGTCCTTCTTGAATATTGAGATATAAAGTGATCTTTTCCAATCCAATGGCCTCTGTTGAGTTTTCTAAATTTGCTAGCATATTGAGTGCAATATTTTAACAGCATCATCTTTTAGGATTTGAAATAACTTAGCTGGTATTCTATCAACTCCACCAACCTTAATATTATCAATGCTTCCTAAGATTCACTCAACTTCATTCTCTCTATATATATTCTTGCCACCCTTTCTTGATCTCTTCTACTTCAATTAAGTCCCTGTTATTTTTATGTTTTATCATGCCCATTTTTGCATTAAATGTTCCCATGAATTCTCTAATTTTCTTGAAGAGATAAATTGTCTTTCCCATTATATTGCTTTCTTCCATTTCTTTGCTCATTTGAGAAAATCATCTTATCTCTCCTTGCTAATCTCTGGAATTCTGCATTCAGTTGGATATATCTATCCCTTTCTCCTTTACCTCTTGTTCTCCTTTCCCCAGCTATTTGTAGAGTTTCATTAGGCAACCATTTTGCTTTCTTACTTTTCTTTTTTTTTGGAATATTTTTTATTGCTTCCTCCTGCACAGTATCACAAATCTCTGCCTACAGGAAAAGCTTAGGTACTCTTTCTACCAGATCTAATTTATAAATTTATTCATCACCTCCACTTCATATGCATAAGGGATGTTATTTAGGTCATACTTATAAAGTCTGATGATTTTCTCTACTTTCTTTAAGTCTGAATCATCCAATAGAATCTCAAGATCTGAGCCACAATCAGCTTCAGGTCTTGTTTTAATTATCTGTATAGAGCTTCTGCTTTCATTGGTAGTAAAAAGTGATTTGCAATTGGCACATGTTATATGTAAATAGCATTTCTATATCATTTGAAAAGACTAAATATACAGCCCTCACAAAAATATGATTTAAACTAATTTCATTAATAAATAATTTTTGTTATAAAAATACAAATACAAAATTTAATTCATTCCTATATAAAATGTCAAGAATTCTGAGATAGTGGAATCTAATTAATATTGTCTTATTGCATATATTTAGTGCATATTTTTCTTTAAAGAACTCTATTTTAGTAGCTCTGCTAAACTTAGGAGCTATTGAGTAGATTATTTATGTAATAAAATCAAGTCTGATTATTCTTTAGTAACTGACTTTTATTGATTTAAAATTTAGAAAATGTTGAAGGTAATGTATATTGATGGTAAGTCCATGAAAGAAGGCAGAATTTGAGCCCATGTCTCTGGACTTGGAGGTCTAATGCATTTTCTGCTTCCTGCACTAAATCACACCTTAGAGAAGTAAAAGGAGGCTACAAAAATCATTAAAGATTCTTGATAGTATGGTTCTTATTTGCTTTAGATTTTTCTCTGGAGAAATAATAATAGTTAGCATTTGTAGAGATCTTCAATAACTGCAAAGCACTTCACAAGTATCATTTCATGCTATCCTCACAGCAACCCTGTGAGATAGGTGCTGTTATTGTCTCATTTGTACAGATGAGCAAATTGAAGCAGACAGTGTAGATGACTTGCCCAGTATAATTCAACTACATCAAATTAGATTGTGAGGACAGGGCCTTTTTTGCCTCTTTTGCCTGTATTTAGTATAGTGCATGACACATAGTAGGTGCTTAATATTTCTGAAGTTTTATTTGGACTCTGATGTTTTTTGACTCCTGGTCCAGTGCTCTGTCTACTGCATCACCTGTATAAAAAGGTTTACCATATACCTTATGGACTCTTGTAAAAGGCTTCCCCCCTCCCCTCAAGTTGGAGCATCTATTTTGGACTTAGAGCTTCTGAACTGTGGAGAAAGATTTGATTATTTTCTGGATGGCTGAAGGGAGAGGCAAGGGAGAATTCTTGAGGGAAAATCGTATAGAGCAAATAAGTGGTCAGGTTTCTTTCTGGCCTTTATTTAGTTTGCAGAAGCCTATGAGGTACTTGTAAAATTGTTATTGTTAATAAAATGTTTTGTTTTCTCATAAAGCTTATTTTTTTCCTAATGATTTTGTGGGAGCCAACTTGGTGCTCTCTGGAGTACTACAGAAGTAGTTTTACCTAAGAGGGTTTAAAAGTCCAGTTCTGACAGGATACTATAGGTGATATTCCCTTCATTTTTAAGATCAAAATCTGAGATAGAAAGCTGTTTTACGCACATGGCCTGTAGCTGCTGGGTAAATCCATGTAAGAATAAATACAGCTGACTCTCACTCACCTATAACAATAGAGAATAGGAAGTGAATGGATGTTGTGAAATTGATAATCCATAAATGATGATTATTGTTTTCATTTTATAGCACTAGGTTTTTCTTATCTTTTTTGGGTTGGAAGTACAGAAGCTACACACAGGTCTGCTCTAATCAGAATGGGATTCTTGACCCTCTTTGTGTCTGATTTGGACCAATTCACCCCTCCTTGGGCAATGTGATAATCCCTGCTGTTGAGACTCCTCATATTAATGTTGAACTTAGTATGGATTAACCAAATAAAAAGTTCAGCTCACTACAGTTCAGAACATCTAAGCTCATTAAGACTGTAAGCTCCTTGAGGGCAGGGACTGTTTTTTCCTTCCTTTTGTTTCCCCACTGCTTAGTACAGTACCTGACACATAGTAGGCACTTAATAGATGTTTTGATCAATGGATTGAAGAACAATGCCAACCTCAGCCTTCTAAGTAGTAGGGATTAGAGGTATACAGCATCATGTTTAGCTTCTGATATTATTCTTAGATGCCAAGATAGAGTTAGAGTCTGATTAGTTAGATATTCATATTCTTGCACACACATACACACACACACATTTGTGCAAATTGAGGCAATGACTTGCCTAGTATCATTCAACCAGAACAAATTAAATTGTGAGTTCTTCAAGGGCTGGATCTATCTTGTCACAGTGTCTGTCTGTCTGTTTATCTATCTATAATTATCTTTCTATCATCTATCTATCATTATGTATCATCTATCTATCCAACTGTCTATCTATCTATCTATCTATCTATCTATCTATCTATCTATCTATCTATCTATCTATCTATCTATTTACCTATCTTTTTATGTATATATGTTTGTATATGTATATGTGTGTGTGTGGGGGGGGTGTTCAGATACTTTTACATTCTGCTCTTTAAAATGTTATTATTCCTTCTAGATTCAGATCTTCAAGATGACTGTGGATAATCTATTTATAAATAACACTGCTGGTGGAAGGCATGGAGCTGCAGAAGAATCTGAATTTGAAACTTGCCTCTAATACTTGTTAACCTTGAGCAAGGGACAAAATCTCTCAGTGTTAGACTCTTCACCTGTAAAAGGGGGATAATAATGACCCCTTCCCCACAGGCTGGTTGTGAAGATCAAATGAAACAATGAATACCTATAAGGCTTTGCAAACATTAAAGTGTCACATAAACTTTTGTTAGGGTAGTATCTGGATCTGTGATTTCAGTGACAGAAAGGAGTTCTGGATGAGGAAATGAAGATGGGACCGTATTTTACAACTAATAGATGTTGTTGTTCATCTCAAAGGGAACCAATGACATCAGCAGGGTGATGTCTTGACTTGCAAATGAATTGATTTTAAGGCTGTGTAGAGTCATCAGCCTTACTGTCTCCTCTAGGGTCATCAGAGTCCAGTGGCAAAGCATAGTCAAGAAAACTGACCCCAGATGCAGTGGATATGTGGAGTTACTGAAAACACATGAAAGATTAAAAGATTTGCCCAAGATGACATAGCCAGAATGTGTCAGAATTGAGACATGAACCTAGGTATTCCTGATATTAAAGTCAGCTTTCTATCCACCCTATAATATTGTTTTTTTTCATGTTGGTCATCATCATCATCATCAACACCATCACCATCATTTATAATTGGCTTTAAATTCTATAACTTGGACATTAGCAGGGTTCTTTATCATAATCTGAATATTATATACAAAATATAATTTTATTTTTTCCTTCTTCTCCAATCCAAAAATCATAGAAGTTTGAATTTGCTACTCTGAACCTCACTAACTCAATTTGACAAGCTATTTTTGACTATTATATTTTGTATAAATATTTTTCATAAAATTTTTGTATAAATATTGTATATTTAATGCTAACAACTGCCAGGTATTATGACAAAGATGCTTTTTTAAAGAAAGAAAGAAAAAAGCATAAAAACAGTCAAGTTGGGATTTTAGCTGTATTGTACCTGTCTCTCAGAGTTTAAAATGATAAATTGAAGGAACTGAGACTAGGACATTTAAATTATGATATGAAATTGGATTGACTACCCATACTGCTAGTACATGACTGTGTGTATCTATATCTAATATTTACATGAACTGATGCAAAGCAAAATGAGCAGAATTAGGAGAACTTTATACAGAGTAACAGCAATATTGTGTGATAATCAGCTATGATTGATAGTCCTTGTCAGTCATACAATGATCCAAGATACTAATTAAAAAATCATGGTGAAAAATGCTATCCATATCTAGAAAAATTTAGGCAAATGAAAAAAAATTAAGTAAAATAAATAAAAAGTGCTTTTACAATTTGGAACTATGCCCAAAGGGCTATCAAACTGTGCATACCCTTTGATCCAGCAGTGTTTCTACTGGGTCTGTATTCCAAAGAGATCATACAAAAGAGAAAAGGACCCACATGTGCAAAAATATTTGTAGCAGCCCTTTTTGTAATGGCAAGTAACTGGAAACTGAGTGGATACCCAACAGTTGGAGAATGGCTGAATAAATTATGGTATATGAATGTTGTGAAATATTATTGTTTTGTAAGAAATAATCAGCAAGATGATTTCAGAGAAGCCTGGAGAGACTTGCATGAACTGATGCTAAGTGAAATGAGCAGAACCAGGAGATCATTATACATGGTAACAAGACTATACGATGATCAATTCTGATGGACATGGTTCTCTCCAACAATGAGATGTTTCAAACCAGTTCCAGCTGTTCAGTGATGAACAAAGCCATATACACCCAGTGAGATCTGAGTGTGGACCACAACATAGCATTTTCACACTCTCTATTGATGTTCACTTGCATTATGTTTTTCTTCTCAGGTTTTTTTATGTGACGATCAACTCTGATGGACTTGGCTCTATTCAACAATGAGATGATTCAGGCCAATTCTAATAGACTTGTGATGGAGAGAACCATCTGCATCCAGAGAGAGAATGTGGGGACTGAATTTGGATTGCAACACAGTATTTCCACTCTTTTTGAAGTTCTTTGCTTGCTTTTCTTTCCTCTTTCTCAGTTTTTTTTTCCTTTTTGATCTAATTTTTCTTGTGCAGCATTATAAATATAGAAGTATGCATAGAAAAATTGCACATGTTTAACATTTATTGCATTACCTGCTATCTAGGTGAGGGGGAGAGGGGGAAGTTAGGGAGAAAAACTTGGAACACAAGGTTTTGCAAGGGTGAATGTTGAAAACTATGTTTACATATATTTTGAAAATAAAAAAACTATTATAAAAAAAACAAAAACAAAAATTGCTTTTAAAATGCATTCCTTAGACTATAAATTTTTATATTGAACCAGAGGCCTTGTACCCTGTAGTCTAAATGGATAAAAGGTGAACTGTGGTGTGAAATATGTCATTTTCTGAATTTCCAGTATTCATGAATTAACCAGACCATCTGTTTCCTTTAAAAGAGGATTATGTGAGAATAAGGGATTTTGAAAGAAGCACATGGTCCCTCACCCTTAAGAGATTTACAGTAAATGTCACAGATCTTCTCACATAGAAAATTTGATGGCTATTACGGTATAAAAGGAGAAAAAATACAAGTTCTTTCTGTAGATGTTGTCAACATCAGTAAGGTGAAATATGCAGTTAAATTTTTATACCAGATCAATCAGAATAATGCCCGTTGCTAACATCAATTTCCTTTTAAATATGAGTTTTCCAGATGAGTGCTTCTTTTGGCCACTTGCTTTATTTCTATAGCCACAATTTTAGAATTAAAAAAAAAGAAAAGAAAAAATCTACATACTATAAAATTTACTGGAGCAAAAGATTTTGTGTGTTTCAATGAAGCAGTATCAATACTTAACATATATGCACCAAGTGGTATAGCATCCAAATTCCTAGAGGAGAA
Source organism: Myrmecobius fasciatus (assembly GCA_023553655.1). Classification (NCBI taxonomy): domain Eukaryota; kingdom Metazoa; phylum Chordata; class Mammalia; order Dasyuromorphia; family Myrmecobiidae; genus Myrmecobius; species Myrmecobius fasciatus. The sequence continues at coordinate 16,313 of JAJPUD010026575.1, forward strand.
GTTAAGAGAGATGCAAGGAGAAATAGACAGTAATACTATACTAGTGGGAGAT
>JAJPUD010026576.1:0-16363 GCA_023553655.1 Myrmecobius fasciatus
TATATTACGTTCCTCTAACTTGCTTACAAAGTCCCTCTTTATATCTAGATCATGAACCCATTTAGATCTTATCTTGGTATGTGGTGTTAGGTATGGGTCAAGCCCTAATTTCTTCCACACTAGTTTCCAATTTTCCCAGCAGTTTTTGCCAAATAGAGAGTATTTATCCCAAAAGCTGTGGTCTTTGGGTTTATCAAATACTAGATTGTTAAGGTTAATGCCTAGGTTGTCCTGATAATCTATCCTGTGCCACTGATCCACTGCTCTATTTCTTATCCAGTACCAAACGGTTTTGATGACCGCTGCTTTATAATATAGTTTTAGATCTGGTGCAGCAAGGCCACCTTCATCTGCCTTTTTTTTTCATTAATCCCCTTGAAATCCTTGATCTTTTGTTCTTCCAAATGAACTTTGCTACTATTTTTTCTAGATCTGAAAAATAATTTCTTGGGAGTTTGATTGGTATGGCACTAAATAAGTAGATTAGTTTGGGTAGTATTGTCATTTTTATTATGTTCGCTCTGCCTACCCATGAGCACTTAATATTTTTCCAATTGATTAGGTCTGATTTTATTTGTGTGGAATATTATTTTGTTTCTTGCCTGTATTTGGCAAAGTGATGTTGAAAATGATAATGCAGATTAAACTTACAAGGGTGGATCAGATATGTTTTTCCCTCCAGAGAGCTAATTGTTAGATATCACACCCTACTTAGAAGTCAAACTATCAAACTTTCTCATTCTATTTGAGAATCTAAGTACTGAAATGAATTTCTTAAGATAACACAGATAATAGCCCAACTGGGATTTGAAGCCAGTTGGCTAAGTGCAAAGGAGGGGAATTTTTAGCTAAATGATTTTGTTTCCCTGCTGACTTGTCAATAATTTGTCAATTATCTTTGTTTTATAGATGAAAAATCTAAGGCCTAAGGCCTTAGAGTGATTTTTAAAGGTCCTCTGTGTGACCCTGGGCAAGTCATTTAACTTCAATTGCCTCAGCAAAAAACAAAAAAAAATAAAAAAAAAATAAAAATAAAGGTCCCACAGAGTTATAGATAGAGGCTAGATTTGAACACAAGTCCTCTGAAACCAAATTCAATAGTTTTTCTATTCCTTTGGGATAAATGTAGAGCTTGTTCTCTTGACCTGCTACAGAAAACTGTTAAGAACTTTTGATTTTAGCTTAGTATATAGATACACTGGCAAGTGGTTATTGTGTCCTTTTTATTTATTTTGAGACAATTAGGATTAAGTGATTTTTCCAGGGTCATACAGTTAGTGTCTGTGGCTCTATTTGAATTTAGGTCCTTCTGACTCTAGAGTCAGTGCTCTATTCAGTGTGCCATTTAGCTGCCTTTTATTTCTGGTATCTTGAGAAGACAGTAGCATGAACAATCAGATTCAACTGATGTTCAGTATTGTCCATGTCCAACATTGATTTCTATATTTCCTTCTGTAGACCTAAAGTAGGCCACATTAAGCTAACTACCTGTTTTTGTGTTGACTGTAAGCATTGAATACTTTTAATATTTTTTAAATACAGTAACTTTTTTTAAGAAATATATAAACTATTCTTAACTCACTAGCAAAATAAAACCTGCACAAAAAAAAAACAAACAAAATGAAACCAGCAAAAAGAAGAAATGAACTATTTAGCTAGTTTTCCCTGTGGTCCAAAGTTTTCTGTCCCAGTCAAGAGAATTTAGGAAAAGTGTAATATAATTACAAATAGGAATAGGTCAGCCAATAAACAAGTAATAAAACAATTTTAAGAGTAAGAAGTGGAAATCTAAGTGATTTGGTGAGTAAAGTACCAAGCCTAGTATTAGGTAGATTATTCTTCATGAGTTCAAATCTAGTCTCAGCTACTTATTATAACTGTGTCACCCTGGACAAGTCACTTAAGTCTGTTTGCCTCAATTCTTTGTCTGTTAAAATGAGCTGAACAAAGAAATTGTAAACCACTCCAGCAGCTCTGCCAAGAAATCCCAAAGTGACTCAACAACAGCATCAAATTGTAAAAGGCAAAACTATATCTCCATATTTCTTGGCCAATCTGATTCTGATCTAAACTGTAATGCATGAACCGAGACCAAATTACCACAGAGATTTCCTAGAGAAAAAAAAACTCAGCCTCAGATGAATGTTTGATACTACTGATGTCTCTTAGAGAGGTCCTGAATATAAATTACTCATAACCATATCCAATCATCTCAGAAGACTAGAATAGGAAAAAAACTCTTTAAATTCAAAAATCTCCACACTCTTGTTATACAGTCTCTAGCACATACTTCCATCAGGAAGGGAATGTCCTCACTCTGTAGAGAAGAGTTCTAATTGGTAAGCATGTCATGTCATGTTATATGGACTTATGCTTAGTATACTATTTCTAGGCCATCTCACAGAAACACCATTTTCCTTTTCCCTTTACCACTTCCCCTAATTCTCTCTCTGAGAATAGTAATCAAATCAACACTGCCATTCCTAGTAAAGACAACTTAATCAATATCACTATTACTCTAATGTCCATTTACTCTGAAGTTCTTTTTGTAAACATTCATTCCTGGCCACTAATCTTCTCTATGTGTTGTTTTGCCCTATTTAATTGTAAATTCCTTGAGGGCAGGAACTGTTTTGCTTGCTTTTATTTGACTCACTAGTACTTAATATGGTGGTTGCCATATAGTAACCACTTAAAATGCTTTTTTTTTCATTTATTCACTTAATATACTTACTTGATTTCTCTGTTATCTCATCACTAACTTCTTAAAAGTTATCTAATCCTCACAAAGTGAGATAATCAATAAGATGCAATTGAGAGTGCTATACTTACATAATTTCTGCCAACTGAATAAAAGAATAAAATATAACTTCAAAATTAGAAAAAGACAACATTCATTAATTTCTGATTTTCCTTTCTGAAAAATTGATTCTATTTTTTCCATATAAAATATGTTTTGTTGCAATGAAACTGGATTATTCACTCAGCCAAGCCCTACCTTCAAAATAATGCTGATGTACCTGGAAAAGTATTTAAAAATAAATCATAATTCAGTGAATATCTATGAAGTCTACTTTAATCCAGTAAAGCTTCTTGACTATTTAAAAATTTCTATTCAGGAACACTGACTTATTTTTATGATTAGCAAAAGAACTATGCTTACTCAATGGTTGTTGACATTTATATTTAGACTAAGAAGGGGAATTTCAAAATATTCCACTTCTTTTAAAATTTTTTATGTTACACTAAGGCAGTAATTAGATTTCAATTAAAGTCAAATGTATATTCTGACTGTACTGTTGATTAGTTGAGCTTTTGTAATGGCCATCTCTGGGGGGATAAAAAATCTTTAGCAAACACACTAAAATGCAGAGTGGTACTTTCCAGAAGAAACTGAATTAACAGTAAGAAAAGTGAACTCTGCAAGACTTGAAATTTATGTCCCCTAAATGTTCCTTTTTTAATTAAAGCTCCCAAATAAGTATTTGTGAAGGTAATATAAAAAACATTTCCCTATTTCCCTACATATTAGATCACTGCTCATTTTGTACATTGTTCCATAGTTAGCTCTGGGTAAGATTGTATGGTCAATGAAGCTTGTCTTTGTTACTATCGCTTTCTCCTCTTCTTTCAGTTTTTTTTTTAATTTAATTTTTTTTTTATTTTAAGCTTTTTATTTGTATAACATATGGATGGGTAGTTCCCCAACCTTGATCTTTCAGTTTTTAATCCACTTTTCAAGATATTCCTCCTTTTACCAACTGAAGTCCATATACTTCTCTCCTTTCCCCAGAATCTCAGGAAATAGTCAGCTATCTTGAGGAACAAGTTTATTGCTATGAAAAATACACAAATGACTGTGTTCTGAATGTGAAAGCACTGAGAAGACATTGATAATCTATGATCTTTCCCCACTCAATAATGCATTGGAAACCAATCATTTTTAATTAAAGATTTTGACCTGTTAAAATGCAGTTAGTTTTTATGAGAGTTCTTAATAAAAGTTATTAGTTATGAAAAACTTACTGGGAATGAGAGACAAAGAACTGTGATAAGAATTTTAGTGTGCAAAAAAGTGGCAAAGTTCATATATATAGTGTATGTAGAAGATGTGAAGCAGATCATTCCCTAAAGACCCACACTCTCCACCAAAAATAAATAAACAAATAAATAAAATAAATAGGAGAGGCTGAAACTCTCTAAAGTTTAAGGATAACTCAAGGTAAACATCTATTATAATTTTAGTAAAACTGAGCCTGTTTGACCTCTGGATTTGTCCTTGTACTATCCCACTTATCTAAATACACCTGGCTTTTTTTCCATTACTGCTCAGTTAGCTATTAGGATAGAGAATAATCAGATAAACAAATCTCTAAATGAGGTAGTGATAACTGATAATGGCTTAGTGTCATACCTCATAAGGGTATTAAAGTCAAGAGAACCTTTATCCAAGAAAACTGGGGTACTGATGGCAGAATTAAAGGAACTTTACTTTTAATGAAACATAGAAGATAGTTTTTAATGATCATAGGGCTTAGAGTCAAGAAAAAGCAAGTTCAAAAGTAAGTCTCATACACTTACTGAACAAGTTAGTTAACTTTTGTTTGTCTTAGTTTTATCGGTTTGAAAATGAGATTAGTAATAGGTTGTTACGAGGATCAAATGAAGTAATGATTGTAAAATGCTTAGCACTGGCTAAAGAAATATTATTTTTCTTAGGTATTTATATGAGAAAAATCACATTCAATACCTTTATAGGCACAATGATAAAGATTGCCTTTACAAATAAAGAATAAGCTAAGAAACTAGATAGATACTCAGTGCTCAAGATCAGGAAATATATACATAATAAAAAACTATCAGAGAGTTTTAATGCTAATCAAATTATCAAAGAAATACAAAACAGAAGCAGATAAAAATTATAATAAAATTTGGTTGGATGAATAAAAGATCTAGAATATCAAGGGAAATAAAGAAAAAAAAGTTGGAATGATTTTGTTTATGATGCCTATATGCAATAGATTTTTTATGCTGCCATGATCTTGAATGCATGCAATGCCATTTCTTTTCCTTATTTCTGTAGCATATACATGAGATTTTTTTTATCAATGTTGCTATTGGGCTTCTGGGCTAGAATTTCTCCTAATTGTACTCATGATATATCAATTTCATTAACTGATGAAAATATACCATCACTCCTTGTGTGTTTAAAGTACATACCTATATTTGGAACACATGAAAAAAACAGCAATTAGATATTTCCTCTTATCCCCATGACTTCTCAAACACATTCTAAACTGAATATATATATGTATATATGCATATATATATGCCAAAAATAAAGAAATTTTAACTGATTTCATGATCTAGCATACTCAGAGCCAAAAAAGAAAAGAAAAAGAAAAAAAAGATCAAATGAAAAACCCAAAAATTATGAATAGAAGCTCACTGATCCTGAGTAAACTCAGTACTTCTTCCCCATCTATCATGCTAACACAAACAAATTCAAGGACTTGACACAGGCTTACAATGAAATCCATCCACGAACCCTACTCTCTCTCCCTCTTTACAGTGCCATAGAGACCTTGGATCCATTCTGCAGAATTTTATTTGAGATGTAACAAACATGGGCAGCTACATGGTGCACTGGATAGAGCACCAACCCTGAAGTCAGGAGGACCTGAGTTCAAATTTGGCCTCAGATACTTCACATTTCCTAGCTAGGTGACCCTGGGCAAGTCACTTGACCCTAATTGCCTCAGAAAAAAAAATAGAGAGAGAGAGATAACAAACAACCAGTATTTCTATAGCCTCTTGTAAGAAAAAGCCTGCTACAGGGTACATCGTGGTAGTATTAGTGCTGAAAAATCTCTAAATTTCTAGTTTTGGGGCAGATAAACCCATGAGGCCAAGATGGTGAAGCTCTGAGCTCATAATGCAACACTGGGAACAAGATAGAACACTAGGATCTTATAACATGTGAATATATTTTGGGGAAGAGGGAGTGATGGGGAATAGGAGGAGAAATAGATTAAGCAATACTCTACAAAGCCTGAGGGAAAAGATAAAAACATACAGTTAGGATCGGTCCTGTTCACCAAAAGTCACTTAGGACAAAGGTTTAACCAGGTGAACTGTGATTTATTCAGAATGGGAATAGTTTGAGGCTCTTTGAGATCCAGGCCCCAAGGAAACCACTATCAGAGGAACAGAGTAAGAAAATGAATAGGGAAAAGTCAGAGGAAGAAACAACAAGTTTAATTATCAGAAGAAAATATGGCCTTCAAAATATAAAATATCTAAATTATCAGAGGACCAAATACAAATCTTAAAAATTTCAATTTCAGAAAAGAAAATAGATTTAGTTTAAAGGAAATTACCAAAGGAATAGAAGGAGAGAAGGAAAACAAAACTCTTTCCAGTACTTCTATGAACATCTTCAGAGTAATAAGTAATAAGTGATACCCATATTTCAAAAATCATTTTCAAAACAATTGAAAAAAAGAGGAGGCAGAATCAAGATGGCAGAAAAAAAAGTAGGAAGTTCCCTGAGCTTTCCCAAATTCCTCCCATAAAACTTTAAATATTTTCTCAAATAAGATCTGGAATGTTAGAATCCAAAAAAAGATATAATGAAATAATTTTCCAGCCCAAGACAACTTAGAAGAAATAAAGGAAAGATCTGTCTTGCCACTGAAACATTGTTAGCGGAACTGTGAATCCAACGATTCTAGAGAGCAATTTAGAACTATGCTCAAAAAGTTATCAAACTGTGAATATTCTTAGATCCAGCAGTGTTTCTATTGGGCTTATATCCCAAAGAGATCTTAAAGGAGGGAAAGGGACCCACATGTGCAAAAATTTTTGTGGCAGCCCTTTTTGTAGTGGCTAGAAAATGGAAACTGAATGGATGTCCATCAATTGGGGAGTGGCTGAATAAATTATGGCATATGAATGTTATGGAATGTTATTGCTCTATAAGAAACAAACAATAGGATGATTTCAGAGAGGCCTGGAGAGACTTGCATGAACTGATGATGAGTGAAATGAGCAGAAACAGGAGATCATTATGTATGGCAACAACAATACTATATGATGGTCAATCCTGATGGACATGGTTCTCTTCAACAATGAAATGTTTCAAACCAGTTCCAATTGTTTAGGGACAAAGAGAGCCATATATACCCAGAGAGAGAACTATGGGAACTGAATGTGGATTACAACATAGCATTTTCACTCTTTTCTGTTGTTGTTTGCTTGCATTTTCTTTTCTTTCTCAGGTTTTCTTTTCTTCCTTCTTGATCTACTTTTTCTTGTGCAGCAAGATATCTGTATAAATATGCATACATATATTGCATTTAACAAATATTTAACATATTTAGCATGTATTGGACTACCTGTCATATAGGGGAAGGAGTGGGGGGAGGGAGGGGAAAATTTGGAACAGAAGGTTTTGCAAGGGTCAGTGTTGAAAAATTACCCATGCATATGTTTTGTAAATAAAAAATTTTAATAAAAATTTAAAAAAAAAAGATGTCTTGCTCAGGTAAAAGTAGAGTGCAGTCCAGTGCAAGCAGTGTCCAGGTGAGTCAGCGGGAGACTTCTAGTCCCAGCACGAGTCAGCAAAGTTCTAAGATCCAGTGCAGCAAGCCAGTAACACTGTATATCAGCTATGTGGCCTTCAGTCCCAAAGCATCAAGTGAATGGCCAAGACAAACAGATCTAGTGGATCTGGCCCAGTATAGCAGATTAGTGTCTAGACCTGGTATTGCCAGAAATAAAAAGAATGCATTGATGACTGCCTGAAAGAAATTCCAAAATGAAAACCCTGAGTTACATAATGGTCAAATTCCAGAACTCTCAGGTCAAGGAAAAAATATTACAAAGAAGCAAAAAGAAATAATTCTAATGTAATAGAATTACAATCAGGATTACATAGGATCTAGCAGCTTCTACATTAAAGAATCAAAGGGTTTTAAACATGATATTCTGAAAGACAAAAGAGCTTGATTACCAAAAGTCATGTACCCAGCAAAACTGAACATAATCCTTCTGGGGGAATTGGGTGGGGAAAGACTGCATACACAGTGAAACAGGGGATTTTCCAATATCCCTGATCAAAAAACCAGAGCTAAACAGAAAATTCAGTTTTCAAACTCAAGAGAAGCATAAAAAGGTAAACATGAAAGAGAAAAGAAGTTATTCAATAAGATTAAACTATTCACATCTAAACACAGGAAGATGACATTTGTAACTCTTAAAAGACTTTCTGGAAATATATCCAAGGAGTTATAAAATTATGCATGCCCTTTGATCCAGCAATACCACTACTATGTTTGTATCACAATGACTTCATAAAAAAGGGAAAAGAAACCACATATATAAAAACTATTTAAAACAACTCTTTGTGATAGCAGAGAACTGGAAATTGAGTGGATGCCCATCAAATGGGGAATGACTGAAAAAGTTGTGATATATAAATGAAACAGAATATTATTGTAATATAAAAATGGTAAGCAAATAGATTTCAGAAAACGTTGGAAAGATTAATATAAACTGATGATGAATGAAGTGAACAGAACCAGAACATTGTACATAGTAATACCAACATTATGCAATGAGCAACTTTGATAAGATACAAAAGTATTTTTAGGGCTAAAAAAAAAATCTAGAAGAACAAAAAATGAAGACATTAAGGGAATTAATGAAAAGAATCGTGAAGAAGATGGTCTAAAAATACCAGATATAAAACTGAATTATAAAGTGTTAATAATTGCAACTATTTTGTGCTGTCTAAAAAATAAAGTGGTGAATCAATGGAATAGATTAGGTATATAAGACTAGAAATACATCATCAGAGCAATCTAGTATTTTATAAACCCAAAGACCCCAGCTCTAGGAACAAAAAATCACTATATGACAAAAACTTCCAGGAAAACTAGAAAGGGGTATAGCAGAAATTAGGTAGAAAACAAATCTTCCACTCTATACTAAGATAAGTCAAAATGGATACATGATTTAAACATAGTGATACCAAAAACAAATTATTTGTTTTACACACACACACACACACACACACACACACACACATACCACCACCACCACCACTTTTTCTAGTGGCAAATAACTGTAAATTAAATACATGCTGATCAATTAGGAAAAGGACTGAACAAATTGTGGTATATAAATGTATTGGAATATTACTATGTTATAAGAAATGAGCAAACTTATTTCAGAAAAGCCTAGAAAATGAACTCATGCAAATTGAAGTGATCAGAAGCAGGGAAACATTGTACATAGTAGGAGCAATACTGTATATGAATAATTTAACTCTTCTCAGCAATACAATAATCCAAGATAATTCCAAAGACTTTTTATGAAAAATGCTATCTACCTCCAAAAAAAGAATTGTTGGAGTGTGAATGCACATTGAAGCATAATATTTTTGACTTTCTACATTTTTGTGCACTTTTCCCCTTTGGATCTGTATCCTTTTTCATAAAATGACTAATATGATAGCAAGTTTTGCATGATTAAACAAGTTATGCACTATCTTAGGGAAGTGGAAGGTAAGAGAGAGGCTGAAAAAAATTGGAAGGTTTTTTTTTATGAAAGAATGTTAAAAATCATCTTTATATATAATTGGGTAAAAACAAAATATTTTTTAAAAATGAGAGAGAAAGAAACAAACCTATCTGAATCCTTTTGTAAGACACATACTCTCAATATCAAAACTATTGTTTAGTTATTCAATCATGTCTGATTCTACATGATGCAATGGACTAAGTCCACGGTGTTTTCTTTACAAAGATACTAGAGTGGTTTGCTATTTCTTTATTCTATGTATCCTCAATTTACAGAGGAAGCAAACAGGAATTAAATGAGTTATAATTGTTTAAGGCTAGATTTGCTCAGATCTACTGAATCCTGGCCAAGTGCTGTATCCATTGCATTACCTAGCTGCCCCAATACCTAAACTATGGAAAGATAAAGCACAGAAAAACAAACAAATAACAACAATAACAAAAATCACCTATAAATCAATATAAATCATGAAAATTGATGAAAGTTTTAAACAAAATCCTTCAAACAGGCTACAGCAACTCATTTTAAAAAATCATTCATTATGACCAAGAAAGATATAAGGATAATTCAACATTAGGAAAAATTCATAATAATATTAATCTTATTAAAAACAAAAGTATTGGGAAGGGACATAGCCAAGATGGTGGAGAGTAGACAAGTCAGATCCTGGCTTCCCTCAGATCAACACCAGATCAAGTCTTTGAATGGGTTTTGGAGTGATGGAATCCATAAATATTTGGAGTGCAACAAATTTCCAGCAGAAGACATTTTGGAAGAACTTCAGGAAAGTCCTGTCTCAATTTGGCAGGGAGTATTGCAGCCCAGAGCAGGGGCAATGCAGTGCAGGGAGACCAAGGGAAGAATGGCTTTCCATGCACTGGGAGAATGTAGTGGGAGGCTTGTAGCCAAAATACAGCAGTGTTTGCTATTTGTTCTGGTTCAGAAGTCAGTGAATCAGTATTCTAACTGTGAGACCTTCAACACAATTACAGAAGGCAAAGAGTTACCTCTGAACCCCAACATAGCAAGTGAGGTTTGGCTATGTCCATTCAGGATGGGAAGGAAGCCAGCAGCATAAAGTCACTAGCAGCTTATTGAGGATGCTTGGAACAATCTCCCTTTTGTCCTAAAAGCAGACCTCAACCTTTAAAAATGAGCAAAACAACAATAAGACTCTGATCATTGATAACTCTTATGGAGACAGGAAAGAAAAGACTTTAAATCGTGAGTACACTAAAGACAAAACATCTCCAGATGAAGCCTCAAACAGTGACATAAGTTGGTCTCCAAATCGCAAGGCTCTCTAGGAAGAATTCAAAAAGCATTTTAAAAGAGAGAAGAAAAATGTTTAAATATCATTTAAAAGTACAACTGGCCAAATTCACTAAAAATTAAAATTGAACAAATGGAAGTGAATGACTCCATGAAACATTAAGAATCAGTCAAACAAAACCAAAAAAAAAAAAAATGAAAAAATGAAAAAAAAAATGGAAGAAAATGTAAAATATCTCACTGGAAAAACAACTGACCTGGAAAATAGATCTAGGAGATACAATCTAAGAATTATTGGACTTCTTGAAAACCACAATGAAAAAAGAGCCTAGACAACATCTTTCAAGGAATCATGAAGGAAAACTGCCCTTATGTGCTGGAACCAGAGAGTAAAATTGAAAGAATGCACTAATCACCTCCTGAAAGAGACACCAAAATGAAAACTCCAAAGAATATCATGCCTAAATTTCAGAATTATGAGATTAAAAAGAAAATACTGCAAACAGTCAAAAAAAATAATTCAAATATAGAGGAGTCACAATAAGGATAACTCAGCTTCCATTTTAAAAGATCAAATGATCTGGAATATGATATTCTGGAGAGCAAAGGAGCTTGTACTGCAACCAGGAATCAACTACCCAGCAAAATTAAGGATTATCTTGTAGGAGAAAAGAAAGATTTTCATTTATATTTGATGAAAAGAGCTGAACAGAAAATTGATTTTCAAACACAGAACTTGAGAAAAGCATGAAAAGATAAAAATGGAAGAAAATTATGTTTTTCAAAAGTAAAATCTTTACATCTCTATATGGGAAAATGATATGTGTAACTCTTGAGAAATGCATATTTGTATCTTATGGGAAAAAACAAAATAGACAAACTTTTAGTTAATTTGATAGAAAAAAAAGAAAAGAAAAAAATTAAATTCTTACTCTCAAAAATGAAAAGGGTGAACTTTCCACTGATGAAGAGGAAATTAGAGCAAAAGATAGGAGCTATTTTGCTCAATGGTATGACAATAAATCAGATAATTTAAGTGAAATGGATGAATACTTATAAAACATAAATGACTCAGATTAGCAGAGGAGGAAATAAATTACTTAAATAGTTCCATTTTAGGACAAGAAATTGAACAAGGTATTAATCAACTCCCTAAGAAGAAATCTCCAGGGCCAGATGAATTTATGATTTAATTGTACCAAACATTTAAAGTACAATTAATTCCAATGCATGTAAATTATATGAAAAAAAGAGAAAGGAGTCCTATCAAATTCCTTTTATTACACAAATATGATGCTAATACTAAAATCAGGTAGGGTAAAAAAGAGAAAAAAAATTTAAACCAATTTTCCTAATGAATAATGAAGCAAAAATCTTAAATAAAATCTTAGGAAAGAGATTACAGCAAATTATTAACAGGATAATGCATCATAATTTATAATTTATTTATGTATTTATGATTCACCTAGATTCATACCAGGAATGCAAGGCTGCCACAATATTAAGAAAACTATTATAACTGACTATATCGATAGCCAAACTAACAGAAATTATATGATTATCGCAATAGTTGCAGAAAAAAGCATTTGACAAAATCTAATACACATTTCTATTTTTAAAAAAAAGGACAGTAGGAATTAATGGACTTTTCTTTAAAATGATCTGTACTATCTATTTAAAACCATCAGCAAGCATCATGTAATGGGGATAAACCAGAACTATTCCAAATAAGATTAGGGGTGAAACAAGGCTGACCGCTATCACCATTATTATTCTTCAATAGTGCATTAAAAGTTTTAGCTTTTGCAATAAGAAAAAAAAAGGATATTAAAGGAACTAGAGTAGGTAAACCAAATTATCACTCTTTGCAGATGATATGATGGTGTACTTAGAGAACCTTAGAGAATCAATTTAAAAAGTACTAAACACAATTAACAATGTTAGCAAAGTTTCAGGATACAAAATAAATCCACATATGTCATCAGAATTTCTATATGTTACCAACAAAGTCCTGCACCAGGAGATATAAAGAGAAATTCCATTTAAAATAACTGTAGATAATATAAAATATTTGGGAATCTACCTGCTAAGATAAAGTCAAGAGCACAATTACAAAACACTTTCCATACAAATAATGTCAGATCTAAGCAACTGGAAGAATATCAAGCTCATGAGGAGACTGAGCTAATATAATAAAATGACAATTCTACCTAAATTAATCTACTTATTCAGTGCCATAATAATCAAAACTGCCAAGGAACTACTTTATAGAGGTAGAAGAAATAACAGAGTTCATATAGAAGGATAAAGGATCAAGAATTTCAATGCAATTTATGAAATAAATGCAAATGAAGGTGGCCTGGCTGTACCAGATCTGAAACTATATTATAAAGCAGTGTTCATCAAAAACATTTGATACTGGCTAAGAAATACAGTAGTCAATCAGTGGAATAAGTTAGGTTCACAAGACACAATAGTCAATGGTGATAGTAATCTAACATTTGATAAATCCAAAGATCCCAGTTTCTGAGATAAGAATTCACTACTTGACAAAAATTACTGGGAAAATTGGAAAATAGTATGGCAGAAACTAGACACTGACTAACACCTAACACCCTATACCAGATAAGGTTTAAATGGGTTCATGATTTAGACATAAAAAGTAAATCTATAAGCAAATTAGAATAAGAAAGATAGTCTACTTCTTAGATCTATGCAGAAGGAAGGAATTTATGACCAAAGAAGAGCTGGTGAACAGTATGAAATGCAAAATTGATAATTTTAATTATATTAAATTAAAAAGAATTGTACAAACAATACCAATTCAGAAAAGACTGAGAAGCAATAAACTGGGGAAATTTTTATATTCAAGGGTTCTGCTGAAGGCTTCATTTTAAAATATAGAGAATTGACTCATTAATAAGAATACAAGCCATTCTGCAATTGATAAATAGCCAAAAGATAAGAACAGAGAGTTATATGAAAAAAATGCTCTAAATTACTATTGATCAGAGAAATGCAGATTAAGGCAACTCTGAATTGCCACTACCTGTCTCTTACATTAGCTAAATTTTTAGGAAAAGATAAGGGTAAATGTTGGAGGGCATGTGAGAATACTGGAACACTAATACCTTGTTGGTGGAACTGTGATCATGGCATTCAGATAGACCTGATCTGTCCTTGATCTATTTTTCAGGTCAGTTGTTTTCCCAATGAGATATTTCCCATTTTTTTCTATGTTTTTTTTTCACTTTTGGGGGTTTTACTTTATTATATCTTGTTTGTTCATGAAATCATTGACATCCATTTGCTCAATTCCAATTTTTTAAGATCTTATTTTCCTCAATGAGATTTTGTATTTTCTTTTCCAATTGGCCAATTTTGTTTTTTAGAGCATTTACCTGCTCATTAGCTTTTTGTATTTTCCTTTTGCACCACTCTCAATTCTTTCTCTAATTTTTCCTCTATTTCTCTTATTTTTCAAAACCCTTTTTGAGCTCTTCCATGGTCTGAGCCAAATTCTTAATTTCCTTGGAGGCTTTGTATGGAGGAACTTTGCTATCATCCTTGGAGCATATGTTTTGTTCTTCCTTGTCACTATAATAACTTTCTATGATTGGGAATTTTTTTTGGTTTTCTGCTCATTTTCCCAGACTATTAGTAGGCTTTCAACTCTTTTTAAAGAATAGCTCTATCTCCAGGGTGGAGGGTGAATATTCCCAAGTTCCAGAGGTTTTATATAGCTGTTTTCAGAGATCCTTACAGGGACCTGACCACAAGCACACTTTTCTCTCCTGGAGCAAATAAGAGTATCCCCACCCTACTATAGATGAAAGATCCAAGGTGCTAATGCAATAGAGGCACAAGGGCTGAGGCTAAGGGTGGGGTCAAGTCTGCACTAGTCTAACCTGTGCTAGGAATGCATGCTGGACTCCCACCCTATTGCCACAGACCCTCTCTACTGACCTTCAAAATCTTCTCTGGAAAGGGCTGAGAGGGACAGAAACCTCTGGTACTGCTACTGATTCAGAGGTCCCACCTTGCTGAGCCTGGGGCCAGAGCTAAAGCTGAAACAAGCTCAGGAGTGTGGCTGGGCCCTGGGCCAGATCGGGGCTGTACTGGAATGGCCTGCCTTGGGATTGTGGGCTAGGCTTTCACTCTGGTTACCCAGACCTTCTCTGCTGTCCAAGTCCTCATTAATGTCTCTGGGCTGAGAGGTCTGGAAGCCATGGTACTGCCACTGATTTAGAGATTTTGCTTTGCTGATGCTTGGGCTGAACTGGCACAGACCATTTCTGCTGAACTTCTAATTTCCCTTCAAATGGAAAATATTCTACTCCATCCTTTGGGGTATTTTGAAACACTAAAAATTGTTTTATGTCATTATTCAAAGGAATTTGGAATAGTTTGGAGAGTCTGAGTGACTTCCTGCCTTTACTCTGCCATCTTGCTTCTGCCTTCCTAAAAAAAAAAATAAAATAAAATAAAATAAAAAATCTGAAGAAATAGATTTCAATGAAGAAATAAGTATATATATATGTATATATATATATACACACATATATATCTATATAGCCATATAAACATGCTTTAAATTGTTGGTTAGAGAAATTCAGATTAAAATAACTTGATATATCTTTTTCCACCACCTAGATTGGTTAAAAGGTTAGAAAGGGAAAGTGACTAACATGGAGGGGATATGAAAAATTTGGGATACTAATACACAATTGGCTAAATTGAAAACTAACAAATATTTTAGAGAGCAATTTGGAATTATGCTCAAAGAGTTATTAAACTCCAAAAGCCCTTTGACCAGTAATAATACCACTTGGTCTATTTCCAAAGATGATTAAGGAAAAAGCAAAAGAACGTACATGTTTTAAAATGTTTATAGTAGGTCTCTTTGTGTTTGCAAAGACCTGGAAATTGCAAAAAGGCCCATCCAGTTGGAGAATGGCTGAATAAGTTTTGGTATATAATTTTGAAGGCATACCTATATGCTATAAGAAATAATGAACTCAATAATTTAAAAAAAGTATGGAAAGACATTGAAATGAGCAAAGCCAAAAGAACAGTAATAATATTTTTTTAATTATTTTTTATTTTATTTGCATAACATATGTGTGGGTAATTCTTCAACAATAACCCTTACATAGCTTTCCGTTACAAATTTTTCCCCCCAACTCCCCACCCCTCCCCTAGATGGCAGGATATCCACTACATGTTAATTATGTTAAAATATTGGCAAATCGAATATATGTATACATATTTCCAAACGTATCATTGTTGTGCAAGAAAAATCTTATCTACACAAACGATATATCAGATAAAGGAAACACAATGTAAGCAAACATCAATCAAGGAGTATGAGAATGTTATGTTGTGGTCCACATTTCGCATCCCTCTATCTGGGTGTATATGGCTTTCTTCAGTGAACAATTGGAGGTGATTTGAAACATATCATTGTTGAAGAGAGCCATGTCCATCAGAATTAATCGTCAAATAG
>JAJPUD010026577.1:0-16363 GCA_023553655.1 Myrmecobius fasciatus
TAAACTATTAAAAAGAACACAAAACATCCCCTCTTCAAACAGAGTTCAAATTCTACTGGAATATAGCTAGATAATATACATAACACATATTAAGTTTTAATGTTTCGATTGTCAAACAGAATTTTAAATGCAGTTCAGACTGTACCTCTCTCTAACCTGGGGATGCCGGTAGCTGAACAGAACAGACTAGAGAGAATGTGTTGGGACACAAAGTAGAGATAAAATGGCTTGCAAAAAAGGAACACCTTCCCCACCAATCTTCCTGAGAAGGAAGGCTTAATATGCTGGGGTAAGACAGTGCTTATATACATTCTTAGGTCTTGAGACAGTTCTAATTATTGGCATTTCTTGGCATAAAATATGTGTTCCTGAATCCCCTGAGAACAATTATTGTATTAAGTCTTGGGGGTCATGATTGCTCTGTAGGATACAGAAACAACATTCCCTGATGAAAAAAGGAGTGGAATACCTGGAAGTTTTAAGGAATATGGATTGTAAACATGTGATGGACAGCCCTGAGAAATAGGGGCCACTAAATTCCTCAGTGAATACTTGGTGCTGGTCAAAGCAATATACTTTGTCAGAGGATGATGTCATACAGAGTGAAAAGGATTATTATTATGCCAAGCTCAGGAGAAAGCCTTTTTACTGGACTTTAGCTCTGGGAAGCAGGACATCTCCAACATATTTTGATATTTCCCTTTTTGATCAAAGAGAGAGAGCCTGAAAGAAAGCCTACTGTGGTGGCTAATAAAAAGTAACAAGTATGTGCCATGAGATTACTCAGGTATATTGTCCATGGAGTTCGTTCCTTGAGGAGACCTATAGAAGTATGTCATAATTTCTAGTCATTATTTGAAAATGGTGTGTGTATGTCGAGTGCTAGAATGTCAAAGTAAGAAATTGACAATACATGCTAAAATTAGGACCTTGGTGGTTGGACACATCTCAAAAGGGGAAAAAAATAGTACAGTAGACTCAGCCTTTGTCTAGAATCTTGAGATAGTAATGTCAACTGCTTCTGGATCTGTCCACTTTAGAATGGGGGCTTTCTTCGAATAATCCAGTTTTCTATTTACATAGCTCTTGGTTTAAACAATATAATAATTTTTTCTTGCAATTCTCATAATTATATAATTACATAAAGTCAGATACAGGTCAAATTACTTAGAGGGCTTACAATGGAGTAGTTCTAGAAGCGAGGTTTAAATGTGACAATATCCTTTATTCTCAGGAGAACTCTAAAGGGTACTCTGCTCCTTGGACCCAAATATAGAGATTCTGACTTTAATATGATCACCTAAATTTGGTTCTCCAATTTTGAAACCAGAGAATTTCAATTTAATACCATTTACTATTTCTTTCCTTACCTAAGTCCTTTACCTGATTTAATGTTTGATAGAATTCATTTCAAAATCTGTCTAGTTTTATTGCTTTATCTTAGGAAGCTCATTTATAATCTATTCTGCTTTTTAAAATCTTCAGATACTTGAAAATAGGAAAATAATTTCACTTTCTTTACCATTACTCTTATCAATGTAATTTATGTGTAAAATCCAATTAATTTTCATTTGATAAAACTTTAGAACTTATTATCATAACATACTTAAAGCCTGAATATCCATGATGGATAAATTTGGGAGTCAAACATATACATATGTATATGTGTGTATGTGAGTGTGCATATATATATATATATATATATGTATATATATATAAATATGTACATATACATATACATATTAGGGTAGTGATTTAGTGCTATGAAGTAATAGGAATTTGCATTTAAGGTTGATTATTTGCAAAAAAGAAAGATACCCATAGCACAGTGAAGAGAACAACAATCCTTGGAATTAAACAAAAAATCAAGGTTTCTTTCTCTGTCACATGCTAGACATGTGAACTTTAGTAAATCATTTATTCTCTGAGTGCTCCAGTGAAATTTCTAAATGTATGTTGAAACATGAGTAAAGGTATTTTCTTCACTGTGAATTCCCTACACTAATACAACATAGGATTAATCCCCTCTTTCCTCTTCTTCCTGCTTCTCTTCTGCCTCTTAACTAATAACAAGAGAAGGTTTGTGAACTTTCACTCAAAACAAAATAAAAAACAAGAAAACAAAAACCAACCAAAACTTGTTATACTTGGATTAAAACCAAATTTCATGAGTTATAAACCGTGTCACCAGAGGTATATAACCTTAAATGTGCAGGTGTTGCTACCTGTGCTGGTTTGGCAGTGAAAATGATTGCCATAATTTCATACTTGATGTGAACACATACGTGGAAATAAATTTAACATCATCTCCCTACCCCACTCCACACACAATTTGAAATTGCTTAGTTATTTCTGACAGCCAAATAGTTATAGTGGATACACAGTTTATACATGATGTCAACCAGCTAGTTGCCCTCCTATAGCATAAGGTGTGCACTCAGAGTGTACTCATGATTCTGGACAGTGAGGAAGACAAAATTACACAGATAAGGGCAGAGTGCCATGAAGAGAATCAGTTCAGGTTAGTGTTTCAGTTCAGACTGAAAGATTTTTTGGCAATGAAACAAATTTAATGGTTTAGTTCATTCTTTTTTTTTTCAATCATGCTGCTAAAGTTTACTATTGAAAAACATTTTCTCTAGGGAATTATTGTTCATTCAGTTTCTTTGCTGCCTCTGTTCCATATATCAGAACTTTTTTTTTCCTCTTTCCTAGAAAGATGAAATTGCAATAGCACAGTATATCTCAAAACAACAAAAGTGATTACACTTTTTCAAAAGGAGGAGAAAAAAACCCCAAATGATAACCAAGCTGTAGGAACATGAGCTCCTAGTGTCTTGAATCTTGATCCTGAGAATAGTTTATTTCAAAAAGATTCAAAAAAGAGATTACTTGTGTATATTTAAACTATTTTAGGAGGATCCTGTAAATAAACAGAACTGTTTTCAAACATAAGGATAAAGGAGTGGACCTTTGATTTTAGTTGTATAGGGAACTCAAACTCCCTCTAACTAATGTGGGTAGGCACATTTTCTATAATTATGGCTTAGAGAGTTGTTTAGAATATTGAGAAGTGACTTCCAAAGGAAACAGGTTTTGTAGTTCTCTAGGTTGGCTTTATTGTGCAGCCTGTTCTTGAAAGTTACAATGTGTATAAATAACAAAGATTATTGCCTTACAATTGCCTACATTCCATAACTTTATCTTTTATAGCAATATTCTGTAGAGTAAATCAATTGTTTCTATGAATATATCTATGTAGGTGGATAAATAATTACTCCCTGCTAATGAATATGTCAAATAATAAGTCTTTAACTTTGAAATGATCAATTCTTTCAAAAGCTCCTAAAAAAGGAAAAGCTATGACTTATAAAAGTTATGTCTCCTAATAGATATAAAATCTGTGCCTAAGATCTAAGAATGGATTTTTTGTGTGTTGTCAGCATGAGATTTTTCTATTTTAGCTTTATGCTTTATTCCTTTCTTTCATTCTTTTGTTTCATGTACCTTTCAGCATAATCCAGGTGTAATTTTACTTAACAGTTTATCAGGTCTCATTAAGCTAGCATTATAAGAGATTGTTCACTTATTACTATTGATTTTGTGCAGGCAGGGATACAGGAGTGCCATTTCTTCAATGACTCATTTTTAATTTAATGGAAGCGAAATTACTTAACTTAACTATCATATAAGATGGATTTTGCCTCAATTAGATTGTGAAAATCTAGATCTAGAAGGGACCTCAGAGACCAGCTAGTTCACGCTATCATTTTTCAAATAGAGAAATGAAGGACCATAATGTACTCAAGGTCTTACAGTTTTCAGGCATTAAAACTGGCTTTGAATCCATACTCTTTTCTCCTTTTTATATCCTTTATGACATTGTCTCCTTAATAAACTACAATTTCTCTAAGTGAAGACTTCAACCTATAAGTGGAAATGATTATCTACACTGAGAATTTTTTGATCAAATGAATGGATTGGATTCTGACAGTAGAAAATAAAATGAATCTTTATATTCAGTTCCCCAAAGTGGATCAATTGTATATTCTCTTTCATAAGATGTGCATATTTCAAGCTTAGCCTGCTATTCAGATTCCTGGATTCAATTTTGCTTTTCTCTTTCAAAATGATTATGCAGAATTTCCTTAGAGATTTCAGAACAACCATGGTAACAACCTTCAAGCATATGTGCAACACAAATAAAAAATCTTTTTTGGAGTGGGTTGGGGGTGGTAGTGGTAGTGGAGTAGATACAACTCTTATGCCTTAGGCTACATTGATACTTTCAAAAGGTCTAGGAAAACAGTTTTTCTAACAAGTTATTGCTTTGGATTTCTAAATTCTTTTTAAAAATTTTATGGGTTTTTTTGGTTAAAAAAATCCATTAGGATTACTAAAGAGATCATTTACTTCTTCTCTTACAATTATATATAGGAATAAAAATTGTTATAAGACAGCTTTTACTAATGTTTTGAGGTTCATGTTGTTCTCAGGAAATATTCATACAAATTGAATGTGATAGACTAAGTAATAATAACAACAATCCTTATATTTATCTGTTCTTTTTTTTTCCCTAAGAAATTTTATCTTCCAAAAGCACATTTGAGTTTTGTTCCCATATCAACTGCTGGCATTTGGAAAGTAACACTATATGGATGGAGTCCACTGGCTCTGAAATGAAGCACAACCATCTGCTATAAGAATCTGAGACAATTGTATCTTAAACATTTGGAAAAGAAGTCAAAATACCTTGACAGATAATGAGTGAAATTGTGAGTATTCTGCTTATGATTTTCATAGTTTTAAAAATGGCTTTCCTGGACACCTGTGGGCAAAATAATGTAGTTTCATAATTTATCTGGGTTGAGTAAGATGATAACTATGAAATACTTGTTTTTTGTAATTTACATACTGAACTCATTCATCACAATCCAGGTGTTACTTTATTTCATGGTTTATAAAAACTTATTAAAACATTATATATAAAATTGTTTACTTATGATTGAGTTTATATAGTCAAAGATATAGGAGAGTCATTCATTCACTAATTACCATTATTTTTAAATTAATGCAAGAAAAACTTGCATAATGCATCATATATGGTAGATTTCATTTTGCTTAAATCAAATAGTGAAAACAAAATATATAATATGAAAATGGATAAAAATGGTAGAATGATATGTACACTTACTATAATAAATTATATGAAAATATCAAAAGACAATATGGTTGGGACAGCTAGTTGGTGTAGTGGATAGAGCACCAGCTCTAAAGTCAGAAAGACCTGAGTTCAAATCTGGCCTCAGACACTTAACACTTCCTGGTTGTGTGACCCTGGACAAGTCATTTAACCCCAATTGCCTCAGGAAAAAGAAAGACAATGTGGTTTCTGCATTCATCACTCAACTCAAACTGCTCTCTCCAATATGACAGGTCATTTCTTACTCTTTTTGACTTGTCTATTAATATGACACTTTTGACCATATTCTGCTTTTTTTTTTTTTTTTTTTGTATTTGTGAGGCAATCGGGGTTAAGTGACTTGCCCAAGGAAACACAGCTAGTAAGTGCCAAATGTCTGAGGTTGGATTTGATCTAGGGCTTTTCCTTGATCTAGGGCTAATACTCTATCCACTGGGCCACCTACTTGCACCATGTTCTCATCTTATAACATCTTTCCTTTAGAGGATTTTGTGACACTGGATCTCCATATCCCTCTTTGACTTGTCCTGCTCAATCTTAAGCCTGGTTTTTAAATTTCTAATCACACAGATACCATCTCATGTCTAGTCCTCATTATCTCTTATTTTATTTATTACATGATTCCCTAACTGGCCTTCTATCTTAAGGGTTTCTCTATTTTTCTCTACCTTTCACACAGATGCTAAACTGATTTTCTTTAAGAGCAGTTTTCAGTATGTCACTCCTCTACCTGATGCATTTCAGTGGCTATTTTTTGTCTCCAGGAT
This sequence comes from Myrmecobius fasciatus, assembly GCA_023553655.1. NCBI lineage: Eukaryota > Metazoa > Chordata > Mammalia > Dasyuromorphia > Myrmecobiidae > Myrmecobius > Myrmecobius fasciatus. The sequence continues at coordinate 5,971 of JAJPUD010026577.1, forward strand.
AAAATATAAATTCATATGTTTAGCTTTAAAGACCTTCACACTTTGGTCCCAGGCTATATTTCCACCCTCATTGTATATAATTTCCCTCCTAATATTTTGTGATCCAAACAACCCAATTTTCTCTCTGTACCTCACACACAGCACTCCATCTCCCTTCTCTGTCCTCTTGTACTGGTTATTCTCTATATCTGGAATGTCATCCTTCATTAAATTTATCTTGTAGAACCAATCTTTTCCTGGAAGTTACTCTGCATAAAGCCTTTCTAATTCCCTCAAATGCCAGTATCCTCCCTCCCTAACTACAATGCATTTATTTAGTATATTTTTTTATATGTACTTGTTTCTCTAAAAGTAAAATAAGAATCTTGATAGCAGAGGTAACTTGATTTTTTTGATATTTATATTCCCAGTGTTCAACATTGTGCCTGACATGTGCTTAATAACTACTTGCTTAATTAACTAAATATTATTTTCAATTATTATTTAGTTAATTAATTGAAAATTAATTACATAACTTTGATTACCTAAAATGATCAAGCTTAGCCTCATTTTGATGTATCCAGAATGTTAAATGTGCTGCAAGATATGATTGCTATGTTTTGGCTTATTTTGTTGTTGTTTTTTTACCTCCTGTTACAAGGAAGGGCTTTAATTGATTGTTGGATCCATTGAGAAATTATTGTAATAATATGTATGTATATATATATATATATATGTAATATATATGTATATATATATATATATATAAGTTTTATCTAAGTTATAATTGTCTGACTTTGCTATGACAATTGTTTCTCCTTGCCTTCTCTTTCTTTTACAACCATTGACATGATCCCTTGCCACTTCTAGTCTCTGTTGAATGAGTGGCCCTACTATTCACCAAGGTTAATTTCTTGAATGCTCCACCATTTCATCTCTCCTGTCTTTTCAAATAGACAGCTCTATCAATTCCCTGCTTAAAAGCATATACTAGTCTTCTTCATGGGGAAACCAAATAAAATTCTCCTCCCAAAGTAAATCAAAATAAAGCAGCTGCATATCTCCAAGCAACAGCCAAATCCACTTTACTAAATTTTCTATTCCTTGCTAACTTACTTTCCTTCCATACCTACAATTTTGTTCCTGATTTCAACTTCAACTGAAACTTCTTTATATAAAAGATCAATGACCTCTTGTTAATCAAGTCTCATGTTCTCCTCTTCATCCTCATCCTCATCCTTGACTTTTCTGTATATTTGGAAATGTTTCTCACCTTATTATCCTGAATAATCTATTTTCTCTAGTTTTCATTACATTGATTTTCCAGTCTATCTCTCTGAATTCTCCTTTAAAGTTTCCTTTGCTTATTTCTCATTAATGTTATATCTCATTAATGCCATATTTTGGAGATTGTAGGTATCTCCAAAAGTTCTATTCCGGACCTCTTTTTTCTCTATATACAAATATTTCATCAACTCACAAGAGTACAATTTCCCTCTCTGATGACAATATTCCTAAATCTATATGTTGAGTTTTGTGTTTTTTCCCCTCCTTGATCTCTAGCTCTATTGAGCAACTGTCTGTTGGATATTTCTGTATGGTTGTGCCATAGTCATCTCCAAACCCACATGTTCAAAATAAAATTAATTATATGCCTCCCTTCCAAAAATAAAATTTCTCTTTAAAAGTTCCTTTTATTACTGTGGAGGATGTTACCATCTCTCTAGTTATCCAGGGTTACAAATCTGCCATCCTCAACTGTTGAATTTCCTTCAACCTAAATATCTAATTAATTGCTCTTATTTTTGCATGATCAGAAAATATCACTCAGCCAGCCAGTCAACAAACAAATGCTTATGATGTACCAGTCATTATGTTAAGTGGTAACAATAAAACTAAAAGCAAAAACTGGACCCTTGACTTGAAGGATTTTTCATTCTCATGGGGGAGATATTATTTCTTGTCTATTTTCCCCTCTCCACTCAAAAAGTCATCATTCTTGTTTAGACTCATCATCTTTCACCTTAACTACTGAAAATGATTTCTATTTGCTATATTTGCCTCCAGTCCCAAATCATATTTTGTCCACACATCATTTAAGGATTTTCCTAAATAATATTTGATCATATCATCCTACCTCCCTTATTCAAAAAATTTCTATGCCTTATGATTGATTTTAACAATAAAATATTATCTCTGTTATTTGATGTTTAAAAAATTCTTTTGCAGCTTGACCCTTCCCACATATTAGTTCCTTCTACTATACTGACCACCTTGTTACTTTTTCATACTGGCCACCTTGCTGTTCCACGTACATTATATTCCACTTTTTTATTCTTTTGATTTTGCAATACACACACACTTTGTATACATATAAATGTATACATTTACACGTGTGCATGCATATATTATACACGTACATATTATAAACACATATATGTATGCATACATATATGTGTGTGTATATATAAACATCCTCATTCATATACAGAGTCCTTAAAGGATAAAATTATTTCATTTTCATTTTTGTATGTTTAGCTCAGCATAGCACCTTATATACAGTGTTTAATAAATCTTAGTTAATTGATTAATGTGAAGATATATTTTTATCTAGGATTTATTAGTTTTAATTGGTGTCAGTTAGCTTAGTAAATACTATAGGATCTATCCTCATTTGTGGCAGCTTAGTTTCATTACTGTAGATTATTCCCTTAATTATAGCCAAATATTACCATATATAGTCTCATCTAAATTTATGAGATCTATTTCCATTTGATTCAATTGAGCCAATATGTTTATTTATTAAAATATTTGTCAAAATATTGTAGTTTTGATGTCCCTCCATTTGTAAAAGTATCAAAAGATGTATGTGAAATATTACAAATCAACAACAAACTTAAAAAAGGAAGAAATATTTTAGCACGCAAGCCAGTATCATTTAAAATTTAATTTTGTTCAGTTTTGCTAATGAATTCCTTGTAAAAAGTTTATAGATAACAGAAAAATAGCATAATATAAGTACTTATTAGTCTCCTTCATTTAACAATGAATTTTGAAACTATATAGAAAAGTGTCATGTTTTGCTGCTGCTTTTGTTGTTATTGTTGTTTTTTAAACATTCATGGTAGTATTTCTTCTTGAAGGAAAAAAATTAAAATAAAAACACTTTAAATCCATTTGAATGTTTCTTGACATTTTCTATGTCAAGGATCTCATTCAATATTCTGGTGAATCCTATGGAGTCCTCAGACTAGGTTTTTTTTTTTTTTTTTTTGTTGTTGTTGTTGTTTGTTTGTTTGTTTTTAATTCATAATTGAAAGAAAAGCTGAATATCAGCTAGAGACTAAAGAAAATAAATATGAGTATGGTTTTTCCATAAAAGTTCAGCAGTTCCCTGAAATCCAGCCATATACAAGTTAAGAACTCTTGCTCTAGTGTTTAACAGTTCCTGCCATCACATACATTTTTTTCTTTTACTTAACCTAAATTCCTTTACTTAAAATTTTAATTAAAGTGTTTAATCCAGCCTTTTAAAGAAAGAAACACTTCAGAGACTTGTGTAGTATGTACTTTGTATGTATGCCTATTTGTGTGTGTGTGTGTGTGTGTGTGTCTTATTCAAAGGAGGTAAGACTTTGCAGTGATCAATCATTCATACTCCCTTGTTCTCTCTTGCAACCAATCCTACACATTTATGAGACACCTGGCTAGAATTAAGGGAGTGGCATGTAGTTAGGAACTAACAACTACCTCAAGTGGAGACAGACCCTATAAAACAGTTAATTTAGACAGATGGTATTGAGGGATTATATAGTAAGGAAACTAATTTAACTAACTCAAATAGGATACATTCCATTATACCAACTGAGTTAACTAAAATGGATGAGATTAAGGAAGTATCATTTAGTTCAGAGAATTTTAAACTTTTTCCACTTCTGACCCCTTTTCATCTGAGAAAATTTTTTCATGAATCTGTCTTAAATCTGAGCTGCGATGTTTCTGGCAGCATTTCTACATGTGCAGTGCAATTTGTATATGCTTAGAACTAAGGCCACAGTGAAACTGCACAATCCAACATTGGCAAGAGATTACAAAAACACTTTAGATTCATTAAAAGTTTGATTTTGAATTAATTTTTGGTCATTGCATTCAGAAACATTATATTGTTGCAATTTTTTTTTTTTTTTGCAATCCCCACAATCAGGTACAGGACCCATATGGGATTGCAGCTCACAGTTTAAAGAAGCTCTGATTTAATTAACAAATTAAGTCAGCTAGTACAATTGGTGATGGAGCCCAAAAAGCAGATGAATTATATGACTATAATTAAGGGAGTCATGTGTACTTGGCTCAAAACTGATAGATCACATAAAACCAAATTAGTTAATTGGCCACTACTGACCATAATGAAGGTCTTGGGAAAAACTATATTTTCATTTTCACATTAGTCAGGTAATAAATATTCATTTATCAAATGCCTAATAAGTGGAAGGCATTGCAGGATAGAATGCAAACTAAGACATTTTCCCTCAAGGAGTTTATAGTCTACTTGGGGAGATAAAAAATTCATGTAAAAAGTTAAGCAAAGTGACAATTAAAGACTAATGCTATAATCCAACATAGGTCATCCAAAAACGGTTGCCAAATGAAATGAATGAAATAAATAGTATTATTAACTTAAGAAATAGAAAATTATCAATCTCATAATATTATAAATATAATTCAATATTAATTAATTAATTAAATACTGTGATATAATAGCAATATAAGTAATTATAGCACTTTAAGCACTACTATTCATTTACTATTCTTTCTTACCTTGGAAATATCTGATATTGTGTACCATTGATCCTTTGCTATTTTCTAACTTTGAATAAAAGCCTCCCCTTCTTTCTAAATTTTTACTCTTTTCCCATATACTATTCCATTTATAATGTGGAATACAAAGTTGAATCTAGTATCTGGATAAGGATCTCTCAGGTGTGTGTGTGTGTGTGTGTGTGTGTGTGTGTGTGTGTGTGTGTGTCTGTGTGCACTTATGTATGTTGGGAGTAAGTGTAGATTTTTTTAGGTGGCAAGCATAATTGATATTGTTGTTCATGTTCATTGAGCAAGATAGATATTTCTATCCTCCACTATCTCCTGAAGTCTGTTCAAGCTTATTTTTGTTGGTTCTGATGAGGTGTGAGAAAAAGGGAGAGGGGACCCCTTTTGGCCAGTAGCAAGCTTCTTGGAGGAATCCTCAAACCCCAAAGAACTAAGCCAGAGGTTGATGGCAAAATGAGTTTATTATAGCAGAGGAGTTTTCTTATCAAAACAGTTTGGAAAAGGTGGGCTATCAGCAAAGATTAGTTAACATTGAGCTTGGCTTAATGGGTCTTTTCCTGATAGGAAATAGCAAAACTGAGTTTTCATTGAACAGCAGCTTAGTGGGCTTTCTTTACCTGGTATAGGAAATAAGCAAAGATTGGGGTTCAGAGACTTCCTTTTATTTTGCCTTCCAAGATTTTAGAATGGGGAGATTAAGGGTTAGTTTCTATAGAGGGAGGTGATTATGCCCTAGGTCAAGATTTGATTGAATAGATAGAGATCCAATGTAGGAATTTCCCTATGAACACATGGGTGGAATCCCTCTCAGAGGTCTGGTGGGGCTTTCTATTTAGGGTCTCCATCCCAGAACCACCCTTCCCAAAGGTCATGTTTACATCAGTTCCATGGCACAATTTGCCTACTATTCAGCATTTTTATGTTAGTCTTTATCCTTGTATCTGAGGAGGTCCCAGTAACAAGGTGGGGTTGGCAGAGATAGCCTGAAGTACTGATAAGATTATAATATGAGGCAAGAAGGGAAGGACATTGATGGGGATCAGCTAAGCCTTACAGTCCCACTCTTGTGAAGGTCTTGGGAAACCCCATCTTACTGTATCCATTCAGAAAGCCAAGTTTTGATGTCAAACCCCTTAGTTTAAATTTCCCATATAAATCTATCAATGACCTATGCCATATTTGGTGAATCCCTTTTGGGGAGGCATTCTGCCTCTTACCCCCTACCCTATGCTTCATAATGCCTTTCTCCTTATTATACCTAACTAACTCTTTTAGGAAGCTAAACTTCTCTATGGATTTTGCCTGACATTATGATGCATTCCCTTTCTCCTGGTTAACTATGAATTCCACTGTGGTTGCATTATTAAATTGTTAAAAATTGTTTCCTAACTACATGCTCTTCTAAATCTATTTCATATTAACAACTTCTTGTGTCTATTTTACCTCTTTATTTTGTCTATAACTTCTCATAAATAAATGTACCTTTTGGCATACAGAAAACCCTTATAAATTTGTGATATTTGAGACACCTTGTGTCTTGTATTTAAACTAGGGATTGCTATTTGAACCTCATCGTTTGGTGCCAAATCCCAAACTCATCCTATCTGTCATTATAATATAAGCACCTGATTAAATTTTACTTGATTATAAAGGATAGGGAAGAAAGATGAGAAGTGAAGTGAGCTAAGTGTTTTTTCATTTTTTCATTATACTGTCAAGTAAAATTTGTCCTTGAATTTCCCTCTCTGATTCAGATATCACAATCACCAACCCTATCATCTCCAAAAGAACCACCATCACCATTGGAAAAAAAAAAAAAGATAGTAGGGAAATGAACCTTTTCCCTTCTTCCAGCAGATTGAGAGTACAGTTTCTATGTCAACAAAAACTTTCCATAATACAATTCACCAGTATCGTGAAAATTGTTAGTGTGATTGTAGTGACTCATTTGAAATTTTATTCATGATTTCTATGGACAAGGTACCTTTTTAGAATTTCAGAAATCCACTATAGATTTTTTTTTCATTATTTGAATCTTAGAACATCTAAAATTAAATACTAATTTTTAGGAAAGTATGTGAAATGCAACAATAATGTTTTCTGGAGGAAGAATTAATTAGGGGTTAAAAAAATCATTTACCAGAAAATGGAAACCTATTATAACATATTAATTAATATTTACCTGCTTTAGGATAGAGATACTGAGGAGTCAATGTCAAGCATTGGACTAAGCAATGGCAAAGCAAAGAAAGGCAAGACAGTCACTGCTTTTAAGGAACTGACAGCTTAATTAGAAAGAAAACATAAACAAACAAATGGTGTACAGGACAAATTGGAAAGAATAAGCAAATAGAAGACACATGAATTAAGAAGTAATAAGAAAGGTTTCCTGTAGAAGGTAGCATTTTAGCTGAGTCTTGAAGGAATCCAGGGAAGGCAAGAGGCATAGGTGAGGAAGCCAAGCTTTCCAAGGTTGGAGACAGCAAGAGAAAATTCTCAGAGATGGGGGGGCTTTACTTATTTAAATAACAGCAAGGAGGCCAGTGTCTTATTGATCAGAGCTAATGTGAATAGGAACACAGACTCAAAAATCATATTTTTCCTTTTCATAAAAATGCTACCTACTGATTATTCAGGGTCTAGTAATAATGCCATATAAAATTAAGTCTTTGATCAGACATTTATTATGTGCCCATTTACTGTATAGCAGGTCCTCCTCTATATACTTATTATTCACAGGCAAAATCAAAATAGTCTCTGTCTTTCAGGAACTTAGATTTCACCAAGAGAAAAGTATGTATTTTTGTCAGTAAACACAAAGTGTATATAAAATAAGAGAAAATGTTATATTTCTATTTCTTTCTTAAAAGTAAATGAGATGGTGCAGTAGATGGCCTGGAGTCAGGAAGATCTGAGTTCAAATCTGGCCTCAGACACTTAAAACTCACTAGCTGTAATGATCCTGGGCAAGTCACTTTACTCCAATAACCTCTCAAAAAATTTTTAAAAAGTAAATGAGATGGGTAGCAGACTTTTCCTCAAATAAATGTTCTTATGATTTTTATGAAGAAGCAGCATTTCCTAGTGTGGCTATAATTGTATAACTGACTATCCATAGAGTTTTCTTGGGAAAGAGTGATTGGTTATTTCCTTCACACACACACACACACCCACACACACACACACACACACACACACACTTTTTTTCTCCTGTGCTGTTTGTGACTAAGGCACTGAAAAGAGCCACGTGACATATCCTGTATGGACCCCATGTTAGACTAAAATCAATCTCTGTTCTAGTGAAAGAAAAATCAATCAGGTGATATCCCCCTTTCCAAAAGTCATTATTCATCTCTCGTGATTTTTCAATACATTGAGTATCAACAATCCTTCACAAGGGAGGAAGGCAGGAGAATGGAATTAAATAATAAGTGAAGGCCAGTTAGAGGATACAATTGAATATCACCTATCTCTCCCATTCTACCATTCAGGTACAAGGCAAACACTCTATTCACATAAAGAACTCTATTATCACAAAGCACTAAGAACAAAAACCAAACTCAAACCCAAAACTAAATAGAGCAAACTTCCAGAGAGTTAGGGAAAGCTATGACTTAATATAACAGCTTCTTTTTCATGATTTTCTTCTCCAAAGTTAATGTGTACCAGGGAATAAATAGGAAATGAGTATAAGAGCAAGTATGAAATAAAGATCTACAGACATATGGATATTGATATACACATTTAGTGTTATATCAGCATAAACTAATAACATTGTACAATCATAATGCTCATGAATATTTATACATATAAATTAACATATATTATACATCTGTAGAAAGCCATAATGATGATACTGTTTGCTGGGTTATTTTCTGTTACATATACTGCTATGATTGAAAATTCACAGTGACCAGCTGCCCCTTCTGTACTAACCCGAATATGAGCTGTTTGACAAATAATGACTTCAGGCTCTGCCACAAGAGTCTGTCACTTGTCAATAGAAACCCAGCTCCTCTCCTTTGTAGACAATGGATTATTTTTCCTCAAACTAATCCCTTCTACTTCTGATTGTCTTATTCTGGCCCAGACTGTTGCATTTGCTCCTTTCAGCTATTGATGTTGACACTGCATTGCTTCAGATTGTTTCTGTGCATCCCTGAAGCATCACTTCTGACTGCCTTTCATATGATTGCCCTCCTTTGGGCCACTCTATAAGCCATGGCTCTGGCATTCAGACATAATTTGTCAGCTTCTGACCAGCCCAGAATAGCTCAGTTATGGTAAATGCAGTTGTTGCCTTCAGAGTGACTTATGGGAGTCTTTGTTGTTTCAACTAAATGCAAGTGTAGGTTGTATGTATAGAAAATGAAAATAAAATACTTCTCCTAGATCATATGGATGAAAGTATTGGGTCTTATATTTAAATGAAAGAAAAAAAAAGTCTGAAGGTTAGAATATTATCTTGGAATTATCTGAGCACAGAATACAAACTGGAATCACAATTAGAGTTTGCCTTAGGGCACCAAATTTAGAGGGTGCTGATAATACTTGAAGTGCTGAGAAGCACCAGAGCTTAGCACCTACAGGTAGTTAACAGTAATAATAAATAGGAGGTTACCAGATGGTATCCCTTGCCTCATCCTGTTCTCATTTCCAACCCCCTGTATGCCAGGCAGCTTTCCAAATAGCAGTCTTGCCCTCTTTCCCTGGTATCTCTCCTTGCCCCTAAACCTGCCCACTACTGAGAGTACATTTCATATCATTGGTTCCAGATGCTCTTTTAGTTACTTGCCTTGAGGACAAGCATTTCCAGCTTCAACTATTTCTTAAAGCCGTATATCCAAAGCTAATATCAAAATGAAAATATTTAAGGGCAGGGACTATTACACTTTTCTCTTTATATCTCTGGCATTTATTACCAGAGTATATTCTTGGCACATAGTACATGTTTAATAAATAGTTGTTGATTGCTTGATTAATTACTACAACATTTTTTTTAATTAGAAACCTCTTGAGACTTCACAGACATTTGTTCTTACAAACAGGGGCAGTTTGGTTTTTCTTGTAAGGGATCTCATATCCCCATGATGCCAAACTACTCAATGGAGATCTCAGGTTATAACACACTCAGGTTGCAGTGATTGCCAAGGGTAAGATTCTTAGGGACAAATGCAGAATCATGTGATAGTATAAGGGTATCAGTGTGAGAAATAGAAAAGAGGCTTTTATTGGTGGTGACTTTGTTCAGTAAAGTTTACATAGCTTGACTTCACATTGCAGCAAGGGGTCTGAGTAGCTTTCATTTTAATTGAAAGCTATTCTGGAATTCTGACACTCCAGGACTTATATTTGTTGATCCATAAGAAACTAGAAAATTAAAAAGTGTATCTTTGGGTAGATTAGGATGGAGAATCAATGAATTATTGAACTTCTAACCTAAGGAAAGATATATAGGACACTAATATTTCTATCACATAATATTAAATTATGAGGATGATGAGTTAAACAGTAAAAAAGAATATTCACATTTAGGGGACTATAAACAAGTATTTCCTTATTAAATTTTTTTTTCTTTATATATATA
>JAJPUD010026578.1:0-16362 GCA_023553655.1 Myrmecobius fasciatus
GGAAATCCCTTAGGAAGGAAATCCTAAGGGATTTCCTTTCCTCTTTATTTTTTGTGCTTTTCTTTTCATATTTAGAAGAAACATTTTCCATTCAGTTCTAGAATTTTCACCGAGTGCTTGAAAATCCTCTATTTAATTGAATATTAATTTTTCCCCAAAAGGATTGTACTCAATTTTTTTGGATAGATGATTTTTGTTTGTAATTCCAGTTTCTTAGCCCTCTGGAATATCATATTCCAAGCTCTCCACTCCTTTAATGAACATGCTACTAAAACTTGCATTATTCTGAAAGTAGTTCCAAAATACTTGAATTATTTTTTTCTGCCTGCTTGCAATATTTTTTTTTCCTAGAACTGGGAGTCTTGAAATTGTTTATAATATTTCTGGTAGTTTTAATTTTCTAATCTTTTTCAGGAGTTGATTGGCAGATTCTTTATTTTTAATTTATTTTTTATTAAAGCTTTTTATTTGCATAACATATGTATAGGTAGTTCTTCAACATTGACCATTACAAAGCTTTCAGTTACAAATTCCCCCCCCCCAGTCCCCTCCTTTCCCCTAAATGTCAGGAAATCTACTACATGTTAATTATATTAAAATATTTGAAAAGTTTAATATATGTATATGTTTCCATACTTACCTTGCTGTGCTAGAACAATCATATATACATGAATAAAAAAGAGCTGATAAAGGAAACCCAATGCAAGCAATCATCAATATAGAGGATGAAAATGATATGTTGTAGTCCGTATCTCATGTCCCTCTCTCTGGGTGTAAATGGCCTTCTTTACTAAACAACTTGAACTGGTTTGACGCATTTCATTGTTGAAGAGAACCAGATTGGCAGATTCTTTTAATGACTAATTCATCTTCTAGTTATAGAATATCATAACCATATTCCTTGATAATTTCTTGAAACATGAAGACCAAGCTCTTTTTTGATCATGGGTTTCAGTTATAATAATAACTTTAAAATTATCTCTCAGATCTATTTTAGGTCATTTTTCATGAGATATTTCATGTCTTTTTTCATTCTTTTGTTTTTGTTTATTTTTTTCTTAATTTTGCATAAAGCCACTAACCCCATTTACTGAATTCTAATTTTAAAGGAGTTTTTTTTTTTCTTTCAGTGAAATTTTTTGCCTCTCTTTTCATTTGGGCAATTCTGTTTTTTAAAGCATTCTTCTCATTGGCTTTTTGTACCTATTTTTACCAATTTAACCTAACAAACTTTTTAAGATTTTATATTTATCAATATTCTAGTGTCCCCTTTACTAAGTTGTTGATTTATTTTTTTCATGATTTTTCTGCATTACTCTCATTTCTTTTTACATTTTTTCCTTCACTTCTCCTACTTGATTTTTAAAGTCATTTTTGAGCTTTTCCATTATATGAGACTCAATCATATTTTTCTTGGATGTGTTAGAAGTAGGAGTTTTGATTTTCTTATCTTCCTCTGCGTGTATATTTTGATCTTCCTTGTAACCGCAGCAAGGTAATATGTTCAGAATTTTTTTTCTATTTTTTACACATTTTCCCATTTTATTACTTGATTTTTAAAACTTTGGTAAATAAGTCTCTGTAGGTTGGTGGGTGCACTGACTCAGACTTCAGGAATTTTGTGCAGCTGTTTTCAGGTATATTTCTTGAGACCTTAACAAAAACTTAAAGTTTTCAGTTTTCAGTATGATTTAAGGAGATGTGTTTACTACTCTCTTTGCCTACACTTTTGTTCATGACTGAAAAAAAACCCACTATTTTCTTCTCTGGAACTTTGAGAAGTGTTCCCATTCCAGTGCGGTTGAAAGCTCTGTAAAAGCTAATGTTTCTCTTTGCCCTGGAGCTACCATGTAACATCAGCATTCCCAAATTCAAGTATAGGCAAAACAATAAAGTCTGACCTCAGTGATACAAAGAGACCCCTATGATCTTCTGACAGGTTGTTTGCTCTTCTTACTATCTCTGTCCTGAGAGCTCTTATCACAGCTACTATCAATGCTGATTGAGTGGATTGCAAAGCATGTTCCTAGCTTGTTGGATACCAGTCTAAAGTGGCATGGCTTGTGCTAGACTCTTCTACTATAATCCTGGTACAACAAACCCTTACTGCTATCCTTCCAAGTTTTTATGAGCTGAAAAATTATTTCACAGCATCTTTTTATGGGTTCTGCTGCTCTACAATTTGTTTGCAATCATTATTCAAAAATATTTGAAGGAGTTTCAGTGAGAGTTCAGGAGAGTCACTACCTTTTCTCCACTGTCTTGGTTCCACATTCTAACAACAAATTATTTAAGAACAAAAGAAAAAAAAAGTTAATGGAATAAACCTTATGTTTAAAATGAAATGAACATCAGAAAATTCTAAGAAACTCAACTAGTCAACTTCAAACTTTTTTAATTTTATAGTGTTAACAGCATGGAAATCTCTTGCAAATACCACTAAGATGGAGAAAGGTATTTAAAAACAAACAAACAAACAAAAAACAAACAAAAAAAAAACCAGTGAGGAGCATAGAGTCAGATTGGTTATGTTGGAATCCTTCCTTAGGCACATCTTGGTTAAGTGATCATAAGCCAATAACTATCCCTTTTTGAGTCACACTTCCTTTTTCTTTTAAATAAGGAATATTAATCCAAGAAATCTTGGATTAATATTCCTTATTTAAAAGGAATTTCCAAATTACTGTGAAGCCCACTTTATAAGCCTCAAAGTCCTGAAAGAAATAGAGATATTTTTAGTAAGAAGTTACATAAAAAGACAAAAAAAAATAAAAGTGCAAAATAAAGAAAAGGAAAAATTGTACATTTTTTCTTCCAGAATTAACAATAAAACAATGTTATAATACCTGTGATTCCATATTGGCTCCAAATATTACTGGAAATTGGAGTGACTAATAGACAAAGGACCTCCATCACTTCAAGTGACTCAACATTATGATTCAATATTATTAATTTTTCATTGTCATTGATAAATGGGAAAAGTAAAATAAAATGTAAATCCTAATATAATATGAGGTGGAATAATCTAGCTATTCACAGTACAAGAATCAAAATCTTTGTTGCTATTTTCTTATGAACTAGAGTTGACACTGGAGACATAAAGATTATTCATTTAGGAATCCATTATTGTAAAAGCTAAGAGGAAAATCCTTCTCAAATTACCAGTTGTGAGTAATAATGCTCTTCTGGTATTATGTGTACACAGGACAGTGTATCATTGGATTAACCAGTTAATAAATCATTGTGCCACTTATTGGTTTAAGACTTAGTAAGTGTTAGATATGATGCTAGACAGTGGTTTTAAATGACAGACATCAGACAAACTGACCCGCAAAGAATGTACTTCTCACTGAAAATGGTATATTATATTGGTGAACATAATGGACTTGAACTCAGGAAGGGCCCAGATTGAAAGTTCATTTCTGGCAAATGCTGAGTCATAAAGCTGCATTTTACAAATTGGAAGGGGCATAAGAAATTGTGAAAAATAATTTTCCAAATAAATAAACAAATAATAAGAGATAATATGTGACTTGCACAGTCACACATGTAGTAAATTCTTCATATTAATAATATAGGCATTATTATATTATTCATCTATGGATCTTGATTGTGGGTTCTAGAGCCACATAGCTATTGTTTCTTCCACATGATGACTTCTCAAGGTAGTGCAATATAGCTATAATGTAATCTCACCTTGGCTTTGAAGACCTAGTAGCAATCCTGTCAGATACTATATGATCATGTGATGAGGTACCTGACATTTGTATGGCTCAATTTCCCAAGCGTTTAAAGACATATTTTATCTTTCCCTAAATGTTTTTCTTTTTCAGACCAAAAACAAAAATAAATAAATGAACACAGCCCTAAAAAACCCAATATTCTCATAATTTTTTTTCAGATCCTCTGGATCTGAATTCTTCTTCCAACCTAGGTGACTCACTCAGAAATATTTTAATTTATTAATGTCCCTCTTAAAATATTGACCAGAATTAACTACGGTTTTCCAGAAGAACAAATCACGTCAGTAAGAACATTGTCACTTTTTCTTCCACAAATTTAATTTCTATTTATATTGTTCAAAGTATCATTACCTTCTGTGATGGCATCATTATAAAGTTGAGTTTTTAGTGATACTCTTTTTAATTTTTTTCTTTCTTTGTTGCTCTATGTGTCTTTCTGTTTCTTTCTGTTTTTTTTTTTTTACACAAACCTGATCATGTTTTCCTTCTGTGACTATTTTTCTGTCTTTGTAAAAAGATGACAATGAAACTTGCTATATTTTCTCCCAAATAGTTGTCAGACAAAAATGAGATAATGTGAGTAAAGTTGTTTGAAAAACCTTCAAATGCAATGTCAATGTCATCAATATTTATTTATTCCATTTTTAAAATGGATTTTATGGGTTTCCCTGAAAAGATTCACCTTTTAAAAAATCAATATTCTAATAGCTTTGTAAAGCTTTGAAATCTCTTGTTCAGTCAATCAACAAACTTTAATAAAATGTTTCCTATATAGGGGTAGCTAGGTGGCACAGTGGATAGAGCACCAACCCTGAAGTCAGGAAGACCTGAGTTCAAATCTGGTCTCAGACACTTAACATTCCCTAGCTGTGTGACCCTGGGCAAGTCACTTGACCTCAATTGCCTCAGCAAAAAGCAAAAAAAAAGTCTCCTATATAATAAGTTTTATGCTAAATGATGGGAATATAAAGAAAGGAACACCAATCCCTTCTCAAGAAGAATTAGTAGTGATTTAAATTGTATGACACACAAAGAACAATGGAGAGACATGATTGGAGTGAACAAATTGCAACAATGCAATCTACTGTAATAAATGAAATGAAGAATTCTGATGAAGAAAGCAAAAAGGAATTGTAGGACAGGATGAGCATTCAAGCTGTTCATGTGACAAGATTATTGGACAAGACCAGAGTGCTCCAGAGTGCATTCAAATTTTGCAATACTGGGAGAAAGCAAGTATAACTTTTAGATTATGGAAACATTCCCAGAAAGAGAACTTCTGGGAAGACATGAAGCAGATGAGAGACTTGGAAAGATTGTAGTTAGTTTCAATGAAATCAGAGAGCCATTTGAGAATTTCTGTACAAAGTAAGGAGCAAATTTTTATTCAGTTGTATTTTTAAGCTCAAATAAAAAGTAATATATTAATATAATCCTCGATAAAGTTCCCTGGATGGTACTAGTAAGTTTCAATTTATATTCTACCCTTCATTTATTCAGAATATATCTATTCATAAATGAAGAACTGTGGAAAGTTTACCCAATAAAACAATTCAATTCCAATAAAAGCTTCAAAGCAGGAAACTTTGCTTAATTATTCTAGGTAAAGATTTTAGAAAACTGGGAAACACTATTAGCTAAACAAAAATTCTAATACTGATCTGGGTCTAATAATTATAACATGATTATATTTGTATATAGTATATAATAGTAGAATAATTACATTCTACTTTTAAGATTTGTAATATGTTACGTAATTTGTGTATGTATGTTAATATATTTCTACTTGATTTTCATAACAAGCTAGTGAAATATTGCTATTATACAAATAAGAAAATTGAGTCTGAGGAATGATTCAGTGATTTTCTTAGAGCAGCACAGATATATAAAGTATGAGTTGACTACAAGTCTTCCTGATCCCAAATAGAGAGCCCTTTTCATGTTGTATCATCTCCAAAGCAATCAGTACATGCAGCTGCTGAAAGATTTAAACATTAGTAAAATATATTCCTTCTTCCTCAAACATTTTTATAAGTATTTACGAGTGATTAGTTTGTTTTGCTTAGAATATAAGACTTCTATTGTGGGAAATATGTTATAAGACATGCATTCAGTTTGATTTAAGGAAAATTTCCCAAACAGAAAGCAACCCCAATATATAAAGAGCTTCCTCATAAGGATAGTTTTTTCCCCCTATTTGGAATCAATATATTAGAAGTCTGATCATTTCACTGGAGATGTTGTCAAGGGAATTTTTTTTTGTCAAGGATGTGTTGGATTATATGCCCAGTGATGCCCCCCTGAATTTAAAGACTCTGTGATTCTATTATTCTCCTCATACATAGGGCTGGGTTTTTAAATAGATTATAAATATCAAATGGATCCCAAGTATTTAAACTTCTTAGGGACAATACTGCTTTAGCCTAAGGACTCAGAATTGATCATTCAGAATGATTATTACTTATATTATATTCTCTTTTTCTGTGTCTCTACATATGCCTTTTTGTCTGGATCTTTCTTTATATGTCTATTTTTTTTTTCCTCTTTAACTCTCTGTCTGCCTTTTTTCTGTTTCTTTTTCTGTATCTTTGCCCCTGTCTCTCTAAATTTGTCTGTCTCTTCCTCTCTATCACTTTTTGTCTCTTTCTCTTTCTGTCTCTATTTTTCTCTCTCTTCTCTTCCCTTTAAATCAAGACATGAATTTAGAATCTAGAATCTTTGCACAGCTTCCCACGGTTAGTTAAATGAAAAAGTCAAAAAATGAATTATGCACCAAACTTAAAAGTCCAGTCAAAGTAATTATTTAATTGGTTACAAATTCTTTGCATTGGATGGATTTATAGTGTTGTTGTTGAGCTGTTGATTTTCCATATCTATAGCAGGCATAAATTGTATAAAGAAGCTGGAAAGGCTCCAAGAAATCATTGGCCAAACACAATATCCATTTATTTGTTTGGGAGCTGTTCCCTGATTGTTTTGAGTGGATTAGTAGCTGAAGTTGACATTCTATCAACATTATTTCCTGCTTGACAGAATAATAAAATTATGCAAGGAGGGACCTACCTCAGGAATACGAAGACTTTAGGGGCAGCATTTGGAGCAAGCCTCTTCATTCCCATGACTTTTCTCTCTTTAGTTCTGCCATAACTGCCTTTGAGACTCAGCTAATGTGCTAACACTTACAAGAAGCATTTCAAGATAATTCCCCAAAACAGTTTATTTCTGCATTTCTCAAGAGTAATTTACATTTATTTTCTATTTGTTATGTACTTATTCAAATGCATGTTATTTCTGCTAGTAGAATGGAAACCCAATGAGGACCAAGATTTTTACATTATTGCTATTATATCCATAGTACAACAGCTCTTAAAGTGCCCATGTGTGTAGTGTATGTGGAAGTGTGTGCATTCATGTATACTTGTCTGTGATGGCACTCTAGGGAAAATGCTTATGAGTCCCTTCTCAAAACAATGAATTTTTAAGGCATAAACAAATTTAGGAAGTTATTTGGGAAAGGATTAACAGGAATACTCTGTTCATGTTCTATATTCAAGGGAAATTAGGCAATTGTAAGTCAATGAACCATAAACCAAAAAAAAAAAAGATATTTACTTTGGCCTAATATGGCAAGATTATACTTCAAAGATACAGAGATTTTTGGCTTTACTGAGTAGTCAACCCTCCAGCTTGTATGCATGAAAATATCTTTGGAGAATGAGGAATAATAAAGGGATTTAAATGGTCATGAAAAATCCACCATGTCTGAAAGGGCTAAACTTAATGTGCTTGAAACTTTTAATGTCCTAATGTATGGAGAACTTGCATCAAGGGAGACAAAGGTCAAAGAAGATGATTATGTTTTTGGAGAAAAATTCTCATATCAGGAAAAGGGAATACTCATCTGGACACCAAAGGAAACCAAATAGTAAAACCTGTACTGTTATTTTTATTAATTGTAGTAGTAGTAACAGCAACAGCAAGAGAATTAACATTGGCATTATTATTGTATTAAGTGTCATTATCATATATTATAACTATCATTAAAATTAACAGTAAGTAATAAAATTACTTATTATTTGAAGGCTTGCAAAGGCCTTTACAAGTAATTGTTCAGTTATTTTTCAATCGTGTTTCACTGTGTGACTCCATCTGAGGTTTTCTTGGCAATGGTAGCTGAGTGCTTTGATGTATCCTTCATCAGCTCATTTAACAAATAAAGAAACTAAGGCAAACAAGGTTAAATTATTTGCCTCCAGCCACAGAGCTAATAAGTTTCTGAGATGCTGAAATTTGAACTTTGAGAACTTGAACTAAGGAAGATGAGTCTTTCTGATTCCAAGCCAAGTGCTCTATCCACTGTGTCACGTAGCTGCTAAATATTGTTTCATTTAATTCTCATATCCACTCTGGGATATCCATTAAATGCTAGAATTGTAAAATACCATTATTCTAGAATCATAAAGATTATGGATACAAAATAAAGAAATAATATTTTCTATATTGTATATGCACAAAATCACTCGCATGCACATTTTCCCCTAGTGAGCACTGACTATATGAGGTAGTCCAATAAACATTAAATTCTAATTCCAAATCTAACCATAATTTTAAGGACCCCCAATTCCTTCCCAATCCCCAAACATTAAAGAATTCTACTTCTAGGTATTACTGTTTTTCTTGGAGTCAGGCAGGAAAAAAAAACATTTAAAATTTATATCAATTATTGGGATTATAGAAGAATGTTAGCCTGTCTCCTTAGTTTTTCAAGTCTAAAAAATCCCTGTAATTTTCTATAGTCCATACATCATAAATTAGCAAGAGTAAAAGAGGGACTTTTCCCTGTATCACTTCTTCTTGGATTGCACTGAAAAATTTGCAAAGAAATTATTATTATTTTAAAACAATCTTTATGGATAATTATAACAATAACAGTAATAATGATAAACAAATATATTGGGTCATTATGTTGATCATAGTTGAGCATTTTTATCATCATTACAACAATGTAGTTACTATACCCAATGTTCTTTCAGTTCTTCTCATTTAATTTTATATCACTTCATATATGTGTTTCCATGTTTCCCTTTCCCCTCAAATTACCACCTTGTTTAATTTTTATAGCACAGTAAGGATCCATCACAATCATGTGCCACAAGTTGTTCAGCCACTCTCCTCAAGTGATAGGCATTCCCTCAATTTCCAATTTTTTGCCACCATACAAAGCTAATATATGTATACCAAATCATCTATTTACAAATCAGATATCTCTCTTTTTCTTTTATCTCTTTGGGATACAGATATAATAGTGGTATTGCTGATTCACAGCAGGGTACGCACAGTGTAATAGCCATTTAGTCATATTTCCAGATTATTTTCCTGAATGGTTGGACCAGTTTGCTATTTTTCCAGTAGTTCATTAATGTACCTATTTTCACTTGTACCCTCATCTAGCACTTGCCATTTCTGATAGTGTAAGATGGAATCTCAAAGTAATTTTAATTTGTCTTTCTCTTATCAATAATGATTTTAAACAGTTTCTCATATGACTATAGAGAGCTTTGATTTTTTTTCTGTTCATATGAAACCATTTTTCAATTGGAGAATGGTTGTTTTTTTTTATAAATTTGACTCAGTTTCCTATTGATTTGAGAAATAAAGCATTTATCAGAATAACTCATATTTTCTATATTACTTCAAATTGTACCAGGATATCTTTTTAACAAAATGTTGTTTCCCTGATTATCTCTTTCAACATATCTATTTTTGCTTTTGCTTTATCTGTGATCATTATTACCATTTCTGCCCTCTTCACTTCAGTTCAAGCGTGATAGACTCTGCTCTAGTCTTTCCATTTTAATTTTGTATGTATTTCTGCATCAAATGTGCCTCTTGTACAAAACATACTGTAAGAATCTGTTCCAATCCATTCTGCATCCACTTCTATTGTATGTTAGCTTATCCCATTAATAATCTAAGTATAATCACTGATTACATTTCCTCATCTCATTTTCCGTTTATTTTTCTTTCTTTTTATCCTGTCCCTTCTCAAAGGCTGCCTTGCTTCTAACTGTTCTCTGTCCAATTTATCTTTCCTCTTACCATGCTCCCATATCTCTTATCTTTTCCCACTCTTAACTCCTTATTGAACAAGATTAATTTCTAAATTCATTAGAAAGAGAAAGAGAGAGACAGACAGAGAGAGAAAGTGAAAGAGACAGAGAGACAGAGAGAGAGAAGGAGAAGAGTGGGGAAGAGGGAGAGAGGAAGGGAGAGAGAGAAAGTGAGTATGTTATTCCCCTCTGAAGTCCTAATGAAAATGAGGTTGAAGCATTGCCTGCTACCCCCATTTTCACATTTTGTACAAATGTGCAAATAAAGACATACACCCATGTTTATATGCATGTCTGTAAGGGTGTGTGTGTGTGTACTCATTCTCTTAAAAGAGATCCATTTTTCTTCTGTCTAAGCATTCAGAGTCTTTATTTTACTATCTGATAAAGTACAACCAATTTTCATTCCCCATTGATACTTGTGAATACTAAATACCAACTCAATGATGGACTTCAAAAAAAAAAAAAAAGAGTAGCTACCTTCAGACATCTAGAACCCTATGCTGAAGTAAATGAGCAAAGGGTGGGATGTCCCATTACCATTTTTGCCTCCCAACTGGGAAAAATGTTAAATAAAAAAATCCCCAGTTTATTTTAAACTTAAGAATTATTTAAGTATACTATCATCAGAAATACATTTTAGACTTCAAAACTTTAAGAAACCCAAATTATGTAGCTGTGATTTTTTTTTTGAATCCTACAAATGAAAAGAAAAAAATTTCTTACTTGGCCAGGCTTTTGGAATGACACTTTCTGAACTTCTCTAGGTAGGTCCTCAGATGATGAAAAGTCCATAACCAATTTTATATTTTCAATTTCTTCTACTGTGGCAAAACCTGTTTGAGATTTTTCACATTTATATTCAACTAACAGAGTTAGCTAGAATGAATGATCATCTCTACACAATAACGAGTTATTAAACTATTTTCTATATGTCTGCCACCAGAATTCACATGTAAAGATCTCCCTTCCAAAATTGTTGATTTTCTAGTGGACCTTTAACATCTAAATCAACCTAATTCTGAAGAGATTTTTGCATTTCCTTAGTTGTTAGGGTTCCCTAACTGGGCAAATGGCTTTGGAGAAATTCATTCATTGTTTTTGTTCAACTGAGACAGAATGTGAGCTACATGAAGGTAGGAACTTTTTCAGTTTCTCCTATGTATCTCCTGGACAGTGTCTGGGGGAAAAATAAGAGACAATGAATCGATGCTTGTTCGTTGGTTAATTATGAGGGGCTCTCCATAGCTGTTTCTTTGTAATTAGTGAAACAGAAACAGTTTACATGTGAACTAAGTGGAAGTTTTGTTTCAAAACATGTTTACAATTTTATGGCAAGATTTGGCAATTTACTGGCACCAATTAGCTTAATGCGCTATTATTCCTTTTGTTGTGATTATATGATGAAATGTTTAGATATGGAGAATCCATAACTGTACATTAATGTTTACATTTTTGCATTATTAAAAAAGTAATTTTCCACATAAGCAGTTAACTGTATGGAAGGGACTTCCTCTCTGTCATGTTTCCAGGAAATAATCATCTTCTCCAGTGTTTTTTGAAAACTCTTATTCTGTCCAATATGTATCTCTCTCAGTCAACTTTAGTATGTTGGAATCATTTTGGAGTCAAGGAATCACACTCAAATTCTGACTTTTTTACTTAAAAACTATGTGATTTTGGACAAAGTTATTCTCCTCTGAAACTCAGTTTCCTCATCTATAAAATGAAGTTGTATAAATTTAGTTTTGAGGCAACTTGAGAGTTTAAATGTATATTCTAGTTATCACAGAAACATTTGCGTTCAGGACTTTGTGGCTAACTTCTTGGTGAACTTTATTTTGAAAATGACGTAAGATCCTTTAAGGTAGAGATTTGTCTTTGTTGTTTTCTGGTGTTTGTTTGTTTGTTTTTTAATTCTAATATCCAGGACTATGCTTTGCAATTTTTTTCCCTTGTGATTTAGAAAGATAGAGATTCAGAGAGAGAGATACAGATACAGAGAGAGATAGAGACAAAGATAAAAAAGGGAGACAGAAAGAGATAAGGAGACAGAGACACAGAAAGATGGAGAGAGATAAAGAGACAAAGACAAAGAGACATAAACAGACAGAAAAAGAAGCAAAGACAGAAAGACAGAGAAAGAGACAGACAGAGAGAGAGAGAGAGAAAGAAAGAGAGAGGCAGCTTTGGAGTACCCTGCAAGGCAGTTGGTGGCCAGCAGTGGAATGGACGAGAGGTGCCTGGGTCTGGCTTTGGACAAGCCAGCTAACTTCTGCCCACTCCAGTTTCTTCATTAGGCATTGGCCTAAATCACCTGAAAATCCCTTTCTGATTTTCAATCAATGCTCCCGCGTTTTGTTTAGAGGTACTTCTTTTAGAGAGAAAGTCTGAACAATGGACTTGGCACAGTTGGAGACTACTCAGCCACAGGCAACAGTAGACTGCTGGGTTTAAGGATTTCTTCCATGAAATATTCCTGAGCTGCTGTCTTGTTACATTTTTTTTTTTAGGATTATACTAATCTATACTAAAAGCAGAGTGTTCTTAGAAATGGAAACAAAGTGTATGGGTCCCAAGTTGTCATTTCCTGTTTTGATACTTTTGATTTCACTTGGTATTCTCTCGTAATATGTGTCAAAATAATAGTCCATGGGGCTCTAACCAAAGTGAGAATCACATCTAATTTATACTAACAATTACAATTCAGAGGGAAGCCAAGAGAAGGGAGGGCAGAAATGCAGGGAGAAAGGGATGAGGGAGGGGAGGGGAAAAGAGGGAGGGAAGATTAAAGGAAATAACAGTCACAAGCAAAGCCCTGGTGAGGAGGGAATGGATAAAAGGAAAGAGAAAAGTAACCCAGAAAAAAATAGCTTGTTAGGAAATATAGAGTTGGTAATCTTACATATAAATGTGAAAGGGATGAACTGACTATCCCTTACAACTGAAGGACATAGCAGAATGGATTAAAAAAAAAAAACAAAAACAGAATCCTACATTATGTTGTTTATGCGAAACATTTGAAACAGAGAGATACATACAGAGTAAAGGTAAAAGGCTGGAGCAGAAGCAACAATTCTGATCTTATATGAAGCAAAAGCAAAAATAGATTTAATTACAATTATATCTTTCATAAATGGGAGAGGAGGAAAAATCTCTTCACTAAGTTTGTCAAAGCACCAGCATTTTTTTTCTACATACCCCCTGTCATTATTTTCCTTTTGTATTTCCTCCAGAAATCATAATATGAGTTCCCTCCACCCGCAAGATCAGTATCAATATTTATTATGGAGTCTAATAGATTTGAGATGGAAGCATAATGAATCTGAGATCAAATCGAACCACATTTCTTGAGTTTGGTTCAGAAGTTGTAAAGCTTTTGAATGTAAAATTGCTTGATTAACAGATCCATCAAGAGCAAGACCACATCACATGGACTTATATTTGGCCAGGGCCTTCAAAGCCAGGGAATAAGAGGAGGCCTTATTCTCAGCCTAATATGCTCCACTTTCTTCTGAAATAACTGATCTACCAACATCTCTCTCCTGATTTGGACAGATTTTCCAGTGCTATGAGTTTGTATCAAACTTTTGATTAGGATAATATTGACATTTGGAAATTTCATGAAATATATTCATGGCGTGAATTTTTATGATTGAAATATGTTGATGGGACTGTAGGGAAAAAAGTATAAAAATGAACTGAATATCAAGGACTTTATCTACTAAACCACAAATAAAAATAACTTATTTTAATAAACACACAAAAACACACACCTTCATGACAAAGACACTTTTTAAATTATGAAT
Organism: Myrmecobius fasciatus; assembly: GCA_023553655.1. Classification (NCBI taxonomy): domain Eukaryota; kingdom Metazoa; phylum Chordata; class Mammalia; order Dasyuromorphia; family Myrmecobiidae; genus Myrmecobius; species Myrmecobius fasciatus. Next base: position 13,663 of record JAJPUD010026578.1, read on the forward strand.
ATTTTAAAGAGAATATTTTTAAAAGTGAACAGAATTGTGTAATGTACATGACTCTTTATATCAATGAGATGATTCAGGGCAATTCCAAGAGACTTGTAATGGAAAATGCCATCCACATACAGTTAACTATGGAAACTAAATGTGGATGAAAGCAAAGTATTTTCATCTTTGTGCTATTATTGGTGTTTGTTGGCTTGTTTTTCTTTCTTATGTTTTTCCCCTTTGATCTGATTTTTCTTGCTTAGCATGACAAATATAGAAATATGTTTAGAAGAACTGCACATATTTAACCTATATTGGATTGTTTGCTATCTTTCGGGAGTATAGAGAGGGAGAAAAATTTTGAACACAAGATTTTGCAGAGATGAATGTTGAAAACTATCTTTGCATGTATTTGTAAAAATAAAATACTATTTTAAAAATAAACAGTATAATCTCTGCTTGTATTTAATCAATTTGGTTTCATATAATTTCATTTAACAATGAACTGAACTAGTATTTTTGAGTTTATTACAAATTTAACTATCATCAAAACTGAACATTTCAATATACTACTATGACTACCACTACCACTAACACTACTATTCAAAACAAGTTTATATAGTAACTTAAGTGTTACAGAGTGCTTTAGATGTATTACAAAATCTGTTCCTCAAAACTGTACCATAACGGACTGGCTATTATTATCTTTATTTTATTTTTTTAATTTATTATCTTTATTTATGCAATTGAGACTGAAGGACCTTTGTGCTTTGCTCAGGGCTTTCAAATCCAGAGGCCATTAAATCACCAAGAAGGATAAGACTTACACAAAAAATTGTGAATTTCTTGTGTGTGTGTGGCTTGCTGTTTTTTTGTTATTTTTTGTTTTTTTTTGTCAGATATATTTAATGAGCTAGCAACAATTTTTCTTTTTTTTCTCCTTTTTTGGGGACTTTGATATATTTCTTGACGTACTATTTAAAAAATGCCTCATTTATCTTTACTATCTAATCCCTCCTCCCCCTCTACATCTCCTAATGGAAACTCCTCCTTATATTTCAAGGCATGCAGGTGTGTGTGTGTGGGGGGGGGGCAAACAAAATAAATAAACATATTGGCAGTGCCTAAAATTGCCAGGATGCAAAGTACAGTAATCTTACATAGAGATAACAGAAACTGTGGAAGGTGATGCTACCATTAGGTGAATGAATATACAGAGTAAAGTGAAGAAAATCCAAGATTAGGCCTGGGGATGCCCCTATAATTAGTATACATGGCCTAAGTTAATATAGGCTATATTTACAACTTCCTTAGTGCTGATCTAATTGTCTTCTTACTGTAAATCCATGTGGTCAAAATAGATCTTTTTTTATATGTAACTGTAGCCCCTTTTTGTTAATATTTTATTAAACTTTTTTTGCAACAATAATTGTTTGACCTATTGGTTCATAGGTTTAATTTGTTTCATTTTTTTTTCCTGTAATTTCTCTCTCCCTTGATTGAGTATAAGGGACATGTTTCATAGAAGGTGTTCAACAGAGGGCCTTCTTTCTCTATTTTTGTAAATAGTTTAAATAATTTTGGAATTAATTGTTCTTTGAGTATTCAGTAAAATTAACCTATTACTGCCCCATCTGATGTCTTTGATTCAGTGTTATATGTCTTTTAAAGGTCATTTATTCCTTTGTATTTATGTATCTATTTCATTTTTTTCAAGTGAAGAGAGGGCGGAAAAAATTGATAAGGTAGAATTATTTGAAACCATTTTCTCTGATTCAAATTCTTCTCTCAGACAGACTTGGGATGTTCTTCTTCCTGAAATCTTCTAAGTTTCACCTAAAGGCACAGTTTTGACCTCTGCAGTGGAAAAACGTGAGCCTTTTTTTACCCTTCCCAATTTACTATTCATATTTTATATTCATCTCTGTACTTACAGATTGATTATTCCCAGAAGAAACTAGACTCCTTGAGAACAGATATTGTGGTTCCCTGGTACTTTCTGCCCTCATCCCCATCATTATCGTCTTTCCTTTTCCTAAATCTTACAAAGTTACAGAAATTTCTCTTTAGATTGTGTGTGTTTATCTACAGAAAGAGCTAAAGATCCAAATATATTATGTATTATGAATATGTTTCTATATGTACATGCATATGTGTGTATTCTGGGTGTGAAAAAGGCAGAAAAAGAAACAGAGACAGAGAAAAAGCGACAGAGAAACAGAGAGGGAAAGGAAGAAAAGGGAAGAGGGAGAGACAGACACAGAGATAGAAAGAGAGACAGAGAGACCCAGGGAGACAGAGACAGAGACAGAAAGAGATGCAGAGTCAGATAGCAAGTCAAGAGACAGAGAGAAAGAATGACCGACTGACAGACCAAGAGATCAACAAACAAGCAGACAGACAAGAGTTTCTTTTAGTAAGTAATATGGTGATACAATGATTCACTGACTCATTAACTGAAGTTCAAGGTCTATAAAACCCAGTTTACTACAAACTCTGTTCTGTATTTAAAGCCTGGCTGAATTTCTCCAGGATCCTGTATTAGATAATGAAGCCATATGCACTTTTCCATGTCTTATTTTGTTGTTTCTGTTATGTAAGTCAGAGGGCTTATTTTTTTTCATTATATTTATTGTTTCCACTATATGCCACTATACATATATATATATATACACACATATACATGTACACACACACATATATATATATATATATATA
>JAJPUD010026579.1:0-16361 GCA_023553655.1 Myrmecobius fasciatus
TTTTATTCTGATTCTTCTTTCACAACATGACTAATGTGGAAATATGCTTAATATGACTAAACATCTATAACCTGTCTCCGATTGTCTAGGGGAAAGGGTAGCATGGGAAGAGAAAGAAGGAGAAAAAGTTGGAACTTAAAATCTTATAAAATGAATGTGGAAAACTTTCTTTACATGTAACTGAAAAATATTAAGTGAAAAAATAAATATATATTATTAAGTGGAAAAAAAGAAAAGGCCTTACCATACGCTTTGCCTCTGCCCTGTAAGGACTAAGGGACCTTCCCATGTAACTTACAGTTAAACCTTTCCTGTGCAATATCTTCTCCTTTGGAATAGGAGCTCCTGAGAGTACTTTACTATCCTACTTTTCTCCATATATTTATTACTTTGCACAGTGCTTAGCACATAATGAACATTTAAAATTCTTCATTCATTCATTCACTTACTTATTCTTTGAAATTGGGAATTATTTCCTTTCCCTCTTCATATCCTCAGGGCGGAACACAAAGCCTGCACACAAGGTTGGTTAATAAATGCCTATGAAGTGAATGAATGAAGAATGAGGATTTGTCACGGATTTTAGAGAGAAATGCATATTATCTCTAGTGATCTGCCTGCCTGTCTGTCTGCTTCTCTGTGTATGCATCTCTCTCTTGTTTTCCCTGTCTCTGCCTCTCTCTGGGTGCTTCTGTCTCTCTGTCTTTGTCTCTTTTTCTCTGGGTGTTTGTCTCGATCCTTGTCTGTCTCTATCTCTCTGTCTCTGTCTCTTTCTGTCTCTCACTCTTCTACCCTCTTTGTCTCTGTTTCTCTCAGTCTCTCTGTCTCTGTCCCTGTCTCTGTTTTTCTGTCTGTGTCTGTTTCTCTTTGTCTCTATGACTTTGTCTGTCTTTCTGTCTTTTTTTCTGTCTCTATCTCTCTCTGTCTCTCTGTCTCTGTCTCTGTTTCTGTCTTTCTGTTTCTGTTTCTCTCTCACTCTTTGCACTGTCCCTCTCTGTGTGTCTCTGTCTCTCTGTCTTTGTCTCTTTCTTTCTGGGTGTTTGTCTTTATCCATGTCTGTCTTTATCTCTCTGTCTCTCTCTGTGTTTACTCTTCTATGCTCTTTCTGTTTTTCTATGTCTCAGTTTCTCTATCTCTATTTTTCTCTGTCTCTGTGCTTATTTTGTGTCTGTGTCTCTGTTTATCTTTGTCTCTATGACTTTGTCTCTCTTTTTGTCTGTTGTTTTGTTTCTATGTCTCTCTGTATCTCTCTGTTCTCTATTTGTCTCTGTTTCTCTCTGTCTTTCTTTCTCTGTTTCTCTGTCACTCTTTGCTCCTCCCTTTGTGTGTCTCTTTCTTTGTCTCTTTGTCTCTGGGTTTTTGTCACCATCCATGTCTATCTCTATCTCTCTGTTTCTGTTTCTCTCTGTCTCTGACTCTCACACCTCTACTCTATTTGTCTCTGTTTCTCTATGTCTCTCTCTCTCAGTTTCTCTATCTCTATCTCTCCCTATCTCTATGTTTTTTCTGTGTTTGTATGTCTGTTTGCCTTTGTCTCTATGACTTTGTCTCTCTGTCTGGTTTTTGTCTCTATGTCTCTCTGTATCTCTCTATTTCTCTATATATCTCTGTCTCTGTTTCTCTCTGTCTTGCTTTCTCTGTTTCTCTGTCACTGTTTGCTCTGTCTCTCTCTGTGTGCCTGTCTCTCTGTCTTTGTCTCCTTTTCTCTGGATGTTTTTATCCATCCATGTCTGTCTTTATCTCTCTGTCTCCGTCTCTCACTCTTCTATTCGCTGTGTCTCTCTTTCTCTATGTCTCTCTCTCAGTGTCTCTGTCTCTATCTCTCCCTGTCTCTGTCTGTTTTCTGTGTCTGTGTCTCTGTTTGTCTTTGTCTCTGACTTTATCTGTCTTTCTGTCTATTTTTCTCTATATTTCTCTCTCTGTCTCTCTCTCTCTTTTTCTTTGTCTCTGTTTCTCTGTTTCTCTTTCTCTCTTTTCTCTGTTTCTCTCATTTCTCTGTGTGTTTGTTTCTTTCTGTGTCAGTGTCTTTCTCTTTGTCCCTGTCTCTGTTTCTCTGCCTTTCTTCTCTCTATGCCTCTCTTTCTCTCTCTGTCTCTTTTTCTCTCTGTGTATCTCTATATCTTTTGTCTGTTTGTCTATGTGTATGTCTGTCTATCTTCTTTATGTGTGTGTATGTGTCTGTCTCTCTGTGTACTGTCTCTCTGTCTCTTTCTCTCTGTTTTTATCTGCATCTGTCTCTGTATCTCTCTGCCTCTGTCCCTCTGTGTCTTCTGTTTCAGTCTCTTTGTCTCTGTCTCTTTGTCTCTGTTTGTATGTCTGTCAGTTTCTCTTTCGGGTTCTCTCTGTTTCTCCCTGTATCTCTATGTATCTCTTTCTCTCTGCATGTCTCTCTCTGTCGCTGAATCTCTGTCTCTGTCTCTGTCTCTCTAGCCTCTCTATTTTTCTCTCTCCTCTCTTTGTCTCTGTTGCTCTAAGAATTGATTATCGTATAACCTTGTTATTGCCATGTATAATGATCTCCTGGTTCTGCTCATTTCACTCAGCATCAGTTCATGCAAGTCTCTCCAGGCCTCTCTGAAATCATCCTGCTGGTCATTTCTTACAGAACAAGTATATTCCATAAAATTCATATACCATAACTTGTTGAGCCATTCTCCAATTGATGGGCATCCACTCAGTTTCCAGTTTTTTGCCACTACAAAAAGGGCTGCCACAAACATTTTTGCACAGGTGGGTCTCTTTCCCTCCTTTAAGATCTCTTTGTGATATAGGCCCAGTAGAAACACTGCCAGGTGAAAGGGTATGTACAGTTTGATAACTTTCTAAACGTAGTTCCAAATTGATCTTCAGAATGGCTGGATCTGTTCACAACTCCACCAACAATATATTGGTGTCCCACTTTTTCCACATCCTCTTCAACATTCGTCCTTGTCTTCCTGTCATCTTAGCCAATCTGACAGGTGTGTAGTGCTATTTCAGATTTGTCTTAATTTGCATTTCTCTAATTAATAGTGATTTAGAGCACCTTCTCATATGATTAGAAATAGTTTTAATTTCTTTATCTGAAAATTAACTGTCCATATCCTTTAACCATTTATCAGTTAGTGGATTGCTTGAATTCTTATAAATTTGAGTCAATTCTCTATATATTTTAGAAATGAGGCCTTTATGAGAACCCTTAAATCTAAGAATGATTTCTCAATTTATGACTTCCCTTCTGATCTTTCTTGCATTAGTTTTGTGTGTTCAAAAACTTTTTAACTTAATATAATCAAAAGTATCTATCTGCTGGTCAATTAGAGGTCCAGTTCTTGTTTGGACATGAATTCCTTCCTTCTCCACAGATCTGTCACTCAACTTATCTTAAACCTATATTATTAAAGAGACCTATGAGTGTTGGTTGTTATTATTAAAGAAAGTAGAGGTAGATGGGTCCAAGAGAGATAGGCCTTTGGTCCAAGCCTGTGATTACATTTGCCTACAGCCCTTCCAGCATGGAAATGCTCTCCATCAGGGCAGATCAACTACTGTGTGACATGCTAATATTTAGGGAGCTGTCCATGGGACCCAGAGAGGAAATGATTTGCCTTGGATCACTCAGCTAGTATATGTCAGAGGCAGAGGGCTTCCCAATCTCAAGGCCAGCCCTTGAGCCACTAAAGCATACTGCCGCTCTGATCCATAACAGATTCTGGAGAGCCTCAAAGTGCTGTGAAATGTTAATTTCCTCACTTTTGTTATTTGTCAAGCTGGTGGTGTGAGAAGAGAAAACACCCCTTCAGAGGAGCCTGATCTAGGACAACTGCCTGGAGATAGGTGGGATCCATAATAAGGACAAAGGGAGAAAAGGCAATTGATTGTTCTGGTATCTGGGAGCCCCCTAAAAGAAAGAGGGAGTGATTTGGGGAGCCAGTAGAGAGCTGGGACTTGTTAGACAAAGCTTAGAATGTGAGATGTCAGAGCTAGGAAGGACCTTAGGACATAGAATGTCAGAATGGAGGAGATAGTCTTAGAAAAAAGAACATTGTGTGTGTGAGAGTCAGGGGGAGGTGGGTAGCTGTTTCCACCAGGCTAAGGATTTCTAACAGTGGTTGCAATTCTGAGCCTAGGAAAGTAAAGGAAAGAAAAAGGAAAGGAGGAAAAGTTATCAGAAAAGGGAGAGAGGAAAAAAGAAGGAATAAGATGAGGGTAAGGTGAGGAAAAAGAAATTATCCTTAGAGAACTAATCCAATCTAATCCAAAATCCTCATTTTCAAGCTGGGGAAACTGAGTCCCAGAGATGGAATGTGAATTGGCTAAGAAGGAAAAGTATGAAATAATGGGGGAAAAGAAAGGAGATGGAGGGGGGAAAAAGGACTCTGACCCTGAAATAAGGTGGATTTCAGTTGTTCCTCTGCAAGAATTTCTGCTGGATATTGGAGTTGGCCATTTTGACTTTCAGGGGATGGAATTTGGCACTAGAGTCGTCCTTTTCCCATCCACATCCACCTTTCAAGGTCCAACTCAATGAGCAGAAGATTCTTCTCTCCTTAAAGGAACCCACATATGCAAAAATGTTTGTGGCAGCCCTTTTTGTAGGGGCAAGAAACTGGAAACTGAGTGGATGCCCATCAGTTGGGGAAGGGCTGAATAAGTGATGGTATGTGAATGTTATGGAACATTATTGGTCTATAAGAACAAACAGCAGGATGATTTCAGAGAGGGCTGGAGAGACTTGCATGGACTAATGCTGGGTTTCTGGAGGCCGGCTCCCTTGGGACCCTGCTGGGATGCTGGGAATACATGAGGTTCTCACTTTTGCATTTGTATATTTGATATATGATATGCATTTATATATGAAATCCCTGAAAAAAGGACTGTTTCATGTTTGTATTTGTGTTCCCAGCATTCAATGTAGGGTGTGGCAAATAATAGGTACCAAATTACGGCTTTTTCATGAATTAATTTCCATTTAAAATTATAACACAGTCTCTTCCTGACATCTTGTGTCTAAAGTCGAAACAGCAGGTAACCTTAATCATAAGGGCGCCATCCTGTGGCCAGCTCAGTCATTACACATTTGGTCTGCCATCCGGTGTCCAAACTCTGGTATTACACTCTGGCTCCTTTTAAATCCCACATTTCCTGGATTTTCACTGACAGCAGCCACTTGCCAGCCATTGAAAGGGCATGAAGCCAGCAGAAAAGCGTCCAAGGAAAGGCTGGATTTTGGAAGGGAAGTGAGGGATACCCCCGATGTCGTCAGGGATTCCTAGTCCGTCCCCCCCCACCAAATACAGTGTCCTGTTCTATTCTTTGCCTAGAAAAGGTCCAAGGCCACATGGTTTTCTTCCATGGAAGCAGAGACAGCACGGAGCGGATTTCAGGCCAGGACGGGCCTGTTGCCCATCCACAAGAGAAAAGCTCAGAAGAAATAAATACAAGGAAAACAGCCGATCATTTTCCTAAGTGTTCTTACCTTGGAAAGAAAATGATCAACAGAATATCCCAAGTTTGACTTATATGTGACCTTTATTAAAACAACCCTGCAAAGGGAGATCCGTCTGGGTATCCAGGGCTTACTCAATCAGTCATTATGTTGTATTATTTTATCAATAAGCTCATATTGGATTAGGTGAGGCGACTGCTGGAGTCAGTTTATTTAGTCCAACTGAGATTTACATCCGGCTCCTCTCCCTCCAATGGCAGTGTTCTGAAAAATGGACCATGTTCTCCATCTCTGTCCCAGCTCTCCATCCTCCACAAAGCTGTTCCTCTGCCCTTTCAGTCTCCGCCAAACTGTTTCCATGTGCAGTCTACAACTCCTGCCTCATTTCCCTCTCTCCCAGTCATCCCTCAGGATCTTCATTGTGACTCAGTGGGTCTCCTAGCAACAGACTTAGCCCTAGAGGAAACACTACAGGCCATTAGTCCAAATCCTTCATTGGACAGAGACCAAGGGAGATGCAGAGATTTGCCTGAGCTAATGAAGCTGGGAAAAGTCTGAGGACGAATTGGAACTCAAGTCTTCCTGAGTCCAAGGGTAGGTTGTGTCCATGAGATCCTGCTGCCTCACAGAGAGGAGAGCGACGGAGACAAAGAGAGGAGAGACAAAAATAGAGAGCAAAGAGAGAGACAGAGACAGAATGAGACACACACACAGAGAGAGACAGAGACAGAGACACAGAGAGACACAGAGAGAACCCAAAAGAGAAACTGACAGACAGACATATAAACAGAGACAAAGAGACTGAAACAGAAGACACAGAGGGACAGAGGCGGAGAGATACAGAGACAGATGCAAACAAAGACAGAGAGAAAGAGACAGATAGAGAGACAGTACACAGAGAGACAGACACATACACACACAGAGAAAGAAGATAGACAGACATACACATAGACAGACAGGCAAAAGATAGAGAGATACACAGAGAGAAAAAGACAGAAAGAGAAAGAGAGGCAAAGAGAAGAAAGGCGGAGAAACAGGCAGGGACAAAGAGAAAGACACTGACACAGAAAGAGACAGAGAGAGAAATGAGAGAGACAGAGAAAAGAAAGAGAAACAGAGAGAAACAGAGACAGAGAAATAAAAAGAGAGACAGAGAGAGAGAACCTTTGGATGTGAAAATATTTTCCCAGTTTACTGCTACCCTTCTAATCTTTTCTGCATTATTTTGTTTGTACAAAAACTTCTTAACTTGATATAGTCAAACTTATCTATTTTGTGATTAATGATGACCTCTAGTTCTTCCTTGTTCACAAATTCTTTCCCCCTCCACAGGTCTGAGATGTAAACCATCCTACATTGTTCTAATTTGTTTATAATATCATTCTTTATGCCTAGATCCTGAATCCATTTTGACCTTATCTTGGTATATGGTGTTAGGTGTGGGTCAATGCCTAATTTCTTCCATACTAGTTTCCAATTATCCCAGGAGTTTTTGTCAAATAGTTTTTATCGCCAAAACTGGGGTCTTTGGGTTTATCAAACACTAGATTACGATTGTCATTGAGTATTTTGTCCTGTGAACCTAACCTATTCCACTGATCCACTACTCTATTTCTTATCCAATACCAAATGGTTTTGGTGACCACTGCTTTATAATATAGTTTTAGATCTGGTGCAGCTAGGCCACCCTCATTTGCATTTTTTTTCATTAATTCCCTTGAAATGCTTGACCTTTTGTTTTTCCAGATGAATTTTGTTGTTATTTTTTCTAGGTCAGTTAAATAATCTCTTGGGAGTTTGATTGGTATAGCACTAAAGAGATAAATTAGTTTAGGTAGTATTGCCATCTTTATGATATTCTCTCGACCTATCCAAGAGCACTTGATGTTTTTCCATTTGTTTAGATCTGACTTTATTTGTGTGGAGAGTGTTTTGTAGTTTTGCTCATATAGATCCTGACTTTCCCTTGGCAGATATATTCCCAAATATTTTATACTATTGATAGTTATTTTGAATGGAATTTCTCTTTGTATCTCTTGCTGTTGCATTTTGTTTGTGATGTATAAAAATGCTGATGATTTATGTGGATTCATTTTGTATCCTGCAACTTTGCTAAAGTTGTGGATTAATTCTAATAGTTTTTTAGTTAATTCTCTAGGGTTCTCTAAGTAGACCATCATATCATCTGCAAAGAGTGATAATTTGGTTTCCTCATGACCTACTCTAATTCCTTTAATCTCTTTTTCTTGCCTTATTGCCAAGGCTAGTCTTTCTAATAATATATTGAATAGTAATGGTGATAGAGGGCAACTTTGTTTCACCCCTGATCTTATTGGGAATGGTTCCAGTTTATCACCATTACATATGATGCTAGCTGATGGTTTTAAATAGATGCTACCGACTATTTTAAGGAAAAGTCCATTAATCCCTATACTCTCTAATGTTTTTAGTATGAATGGATGTTGGATTTTATCAAATGCTTTTTCTGCATCTATTCAGATTGTGATATGTTTTTTGTTAATTTGGTTATTAAGATAATGACTATTATTTCTGATAATTTAATTGTTGTCTTATTTTAATAAGAATGATTCTTTTTAAAGAACTGTTAAATGTTTTCCTAAATGGTTATTTTTTATTAAAACTTTTTATTTGCAAAACCCTTACAAAGCTTTCTGTTACAAATTTTCCCTCCTACTCCCCACCTCTCTCCTAGATGGCAGGATATCCACTACATGTAAATTATGTTAAAATATTTGACAAATCGAATATATGTATACATATTTCCACACTTATCATTTTTGTGCAAGAAAAATCATATCTACAAGAAAGAAAAATGAGAGAAATGAAACACAATGTAAGCAAACATCAATAGAGAGCATGAAAATGTTATGTTGTGGTCCATATTTCATATCCCTCTCTCTGGATGTATATGGCTTTCTTCACTGAACAGTTGGAACTGGTTTGAAACATTTTATTGTTGAAGAGAGCCATGTCCATCTGAATTGATCATCATATAGTGTTGTTGTTACCATGTACATTGATCTGGTTCTGTTCATTTCGCTCAGCATCAGTTCATGCAAGTCTCTCCAGGCCTCTCTGAAATTATCCTGCTGGTTGTTTATCACAAAACAATAATATTCCATAACATTCATATACCATAATATGTTCAGCCACTCTCCAATTGATGGGCATCCATTCAGTTTCCAGTTTGTAGTCACTACAAAAAGGGCTGCCACAAACATTCTTGTACATGCCCTATCCTTCCTTTATGATTTCTTTGGGATATAAGCCCAATAGAAATGCTGCTGGGTCAAAGGGTATGCACGGTTTGATAAATTTTTGAGCATACTTCCAAATTGCTCTTCAGAATGACTGGATCCGTTCACAGTTCCACCAACAATTCATCGGGTCCCAGCCTTCCCACATCCCCTCCAGCATTCATCATTATCTTTTCCTGTCATTTTAGCCAATCTGACAGATGTGTAGTGGTACCTCAGAGTTGTCTTTATTTGCATTTCTCTGATCAATAGTGATTTGGAGCACCATTTCATATGACTACAAATAGTTTTAATTTCATCATCTGAAAATTGTCTGTTCATAACCTTTGACCATTTATCGATTGGAGAATGGCTTGAATTCCTATAAATATGAGACAATTCTCTATATATTTTAGAAATGAGGCCTTTATCAGAACCCTTAAATGTAAGGATGATTTCCCAATTTATTGCTTCTCTCCTAATCTTGATTGCATTGGTTTTATTTGTACAAAAACTTTTTGACTAAATATAGTCAAAATTATCTATCTAGTGTTCAATTAAGAGTTCCAAATCTTCTTTGGACATAAATTTACTCCATCTGCACAGATCTGAGAGGTAAACTATACTATGTCCCTCTAATTTACTTATAATATCACTCTTTATATCCAGATCATGAACCCATTTAAATCTTCTCTTGGTATGTGGTGTTAGGTATGGGTCCAGCCTTAATTTCTTCCACAATAGTTGCCAATTTTCCCAGCAGTTTTTGTCAAATAATGAGTATTTATCCTAGAAGCTGGGGTCTTTGGGTTTATCAAACACTAAATTGCTATAGTTATTGCCTAGTTTGTCTTGTGATTCTATCCTATGCCACTGATGGACTACTCTATTTCTTAGCCAGTACCAAATGGTTTTGATGACTGCTGCTTTATAAATATAGTTTTAGATCTGGTACAGAAGACCACTTTCATCAGCCTTTTTTTCATTAATCTCCTTGAAATCCTTGACCTTTTGTGCTTCCAAATAAACTTTGCTACTATTTTTTTATAGATCTGTAAAATAATTTCTTGGGAGTTTGATTGGTATGGCACTAAATAGGTAGATTAGTTTGGGTAGTATTGTCATTTCATTATATTCGCTCGGCCTGCGCATGAGCATTTAATGTTTTTCCAATTGACTAGGTCTAATTTTATTTTTGTGTCAAGTGTTTTGTAGTTTAGTTCATATAGTTTCTGACTTTTCCTTGGCAGACAGATTCCCAAATATTTTATACTACTATCCGTTATTTGGAATGGAATTTCTTTTTGTATCTCGTGCTGCTGAACTTTGTTAGTAATATATAAAAATACTGATGATTTATGTGGATTTATTTGGTATCTTGCAACTTTGCTAAAGTTGTGAATTGTTTCTAGTAGTTTTTTAGTTGAGTCTCTAGGGTTCTCTAAGTATAACATCATGTCATCTGCAAAGAGTGATAATTTGGTTTCCTCATGACCTACACTAATTCCTTTAATCTCTTTTTCTTCTCTTACTGTCAAAGCTAACCTTTCTAACACAATATTAAATAATAATGGTGACAGTGGGCAGCCTTGTTTCACTCCTCATATTATTGGGAATGGTTCTACTTTGACTCCATCACTTATGATGCTTGCTGATGGCTTTAAGTAGATACTACTAATCATTTTAAGGAAAAGCCCATTTATTCCTATACTCTCCAGTATTTTTAATAGGAATGGGTGTTGGGTTTTATCAAAACCTTTTTCTGCATCTATTGAAATAATCATATGGTTTTTGTTAGTTTGGCTATTAATATAACTGAATATGCTGATAGTTTTCCTAATATTGAACCAGCCCTGCATTCCTGGTACAAATCCTACTTGGTCATAGTGTACTATCCTGGGGATGACTTTCTGTAATCTCATAGGTAATATCTTATTTTAAATTTTTGCATCAATATTCATTAGGGAAATTGGTCGATAGTTTCCTTTCTCTGTTTTTTTCCTACCTGGTTTAGCTATCAGCACCATATCTGTATCGTAGAAGGAATTTGGTAGTACACCTTCTTACCCTATTTTTTCAAATAGTTTATATAGTATTGGAATTAATTGTTCTTTGAATGTTTCGATTTATACCAGTGATGCAGGGCTGGTTCAATATAAGGAAAACTATCAGCATAATTCATTATGTTAATAACCAAACTAACAAAAACCATATGATTATTTCAATAGATGCAGAAAAAGTATTTGATAAAACCCAACACCCTTTCCTATCACAAACACTAGAGAGTATAGGAATAAATGGGCTTTTCCTTAAAATGATCAGTAGCATCTATTTAAAACCATCAGCAAGCTATGGATCAGGACTGGTGAGACTCCTGTCTCAAAGCATGCAGTCCAGGCCAGAGACTTTAGGACCGACAGCAATGTCAGCCGACTGAATGCAAAATATTCAGCGACCCCATCAAGGGACTTCAAACATTGTATAGGGTTCCATAGCTCAGGGAAACAAAGAAATCATGGGAACAGATGAGCACATCTGGTGTCCAAGGAAACCATAAATTCAGTTTTGGCAGGTAAGGAGTAGGATGCCAGAACTGGGAGAAGACAGAAAGTCTGGGTCACACAGATAAGGGGGAAGTCGAGGCTGGCCACCTGGAGGTTTCCTAACTCCTTTGGAATGTGAGTCTATTTTTTTGTTTGTCTCTGTCTCTGTTTCTCTGTCTATCTCTGTTTCTCTTTCTCTCTTTTCTCTGTCTCTGTCATTTCTCTGTGTTTGTCTCTTTCTGTGTCAATGTCTTTCTCTTAGTCCCTGTCTTTCTTTCTCTGCGTTTCTTCTCTATTTGCTTCTCTTTCTCTCTCTGTGTGTCTTTTTCTCTCTGTGTATCTCTCTATATTTTGTCTGTTGGTCTATGTGTATGTCTGTCTATCTTCTTTATGTGAGTGTATGTGTCTGTCTCTCTGTGTACTGTCTCTCTCTCTGTCTCTTTCTCTCTGTTTTTGTCTGCATTTGTCTCTGTATCTCTCTGCCTCTGTCCCTCTATGTCTTCTGTTTGAGTCTCTTTGTCTCTATGTCTTTCTCTCTGTATGTCTGTCTGTTTCTCTTTCGGGTTCTCTCCGTGTCTCCCTCTATCTCTGTTTGTCTCTGTGTTTGTCTCTCTATGTCTCTGAATATCTATCTCCGTCTCTTTTTCTCTTTCCTCTCTCTTTTTGTCTCTCCTCTCTTTGTCTCTGTTGCTCTCCTCTCTCTGTGAGGCAGCACGATCTCATGGATACAACCTACCCTTGGACTCAGGAAGACTTGGGTTCCAATTCTTTCTCAGACTTTTCCCAGCTTCATTATCTCAGGGAAATCTCTGCATCTCCCTTGGTCTCTGTCCAATGAAGGATTTGGACTCATGGCCTCTAGTGTTTCCTCTAGGGCTAAGTCTGTTGCTAGGAGACTCATTGAGTCACAATGAAGACCGTAAGGGATGACTGGGAGAGAGGAAGAACAAAAGGTCAAGAGTTTCAAGGGAATAATGGGAAAAAAAGGCTGATGAAGGTGGTCTTACTGTACCAGATCTAAAACTATATTTATAAAGCAGCCGTCATCAAAAACATTTGGTACTCGCTAAGAAATAGAGTAGTCCATAAGTGGCATAGGATAGAATCACAGGACAAACTAGGCAATAACTATAGCAATTTAGTCTTTCATAAACCCAAAGACCCCAGCTTTTGGGATAAGTACTAATTATTTGACAAAATCTGCCGGGAAAATTGGCAATTAGTGTGGAAGAAATTAGGGCCTGACCCATACCTAACACCACATCACAAGATAAGATCTAAATGGGTTCATGATCTGGATATAAAGAGTGATATTATAAGTAAATTAGAGGGACATAGTATAGTTTACCTCTCAGATCTGTGCAGACGGAGTAAATTTATGTCCAAAGAAGATTTGGAACTCTTAATTGAACAGCAGATAGATAATTTTGACTATATTAAGTTAAAAGGTTTTTGTACTAATAAAACCAATGCAGTTAAGATTAGGAGGGAAGCAATAAATTGGGAAATCATCTTTACATTTAATGTTTCTGATAAAGGCCTCATTTCTAAAATATAGAGAGAATTATCTCATATTTATAAGAATTCAAGCCACTCTCAAATAGATAAATGGTCAAAGGATATGAACAGACAATTTTCAGATGATGAAATTAAAACCATTTCTAGTCATATGAAAAGGTGCTCCAAATCACTACTGATCAGAGAAATGTAAATAAAGACAACTCTGAGGTACCACTACACATCTGTCAGATTGGCTAAAATGACAGGAAAAGATAATGATGAATTTTGGAAGGGATGTGGGAAAACTGGGACACTCATACATTGCTGGTGGAATTGTGAATGGATTCAACCATCTATGGTCAAAAAGTTAGCAAACTGTGCATACCCTTTGACCCAGCAGTGTTTCTACTGGGCCTATATTCCCAAAGAGATCTTAGAGGTGGGAAAGGGCCCCACATGTGCAAGAAAATTTGTGGCAGCCCTTTCTGTAATGGCTAGAAACTGGAAATTGAAAGGATGCCCATCATTTGGAGAGTGGCTGAATAAATTATGGTATATGAATGTTTTGGAATATTATTGTTTTCCCTGTTTTTTTTTAATTTAAAGCTTTTTTATTTACAGAACATATGAGTGATTTTTCTACATTGACCTTTGCAAAACTTTTTTTTTTGTTCCAAGCTTTTCCCCTCCTTTCCCCCACCTCCACCCCTAGATGACAGGTAATCTAATACATGATAAATATGTTAAATTATATGAAAAATCCAATATATGTTTGCATATGTATACAGTTATCTTACTGCACAAGAAACATCAGATCTAGAAAGAAAGAAAACAACAACAACAACAACCTAAGAAGAAAAACAAAATGCAAGGAAATATTCATAGAAAGCGTTAAAATGCTGTGTTGTGGTCCACACTTAGTTCCCCCAGGCTTCTCTCTAGATCCATATAACTTTCTTCATTGCTGAACAATAAGGACTTTTTTGAATCACATCATTGTTGAAGAGAACCATGTGCATGAGAATCAATCATTGTATAGCGTTGTGGCCATGTATAATGATCTCCTGGTTCTGCTCCTTTTGCTCAGCATCAGTCCATGTAGGTCTCTCTGGGCCTCTCTGAAATCATCTTCTTGGTCGTTTCTTACAGAACAATAATATTCCATAATATTCGTATACCATAATTTGTTCAGCCATTCTCCAGTTAATGGGCATCCATTCAGTTTCCAGTTTCTAGCCACTACAAAAAGGGCTGCCACAAACATTCTTGCACATGTGGGTCCCTTTCCTTCCTTTATGATTTGTTTGGGATATAAGCCCAAGAGAAACACTGCTGGGCAAGGGTATGCATAGTTTGATAAATTTTTGAGCAGTGTAGTGGTACCTCAGACTTGTCTTAATTTGCATTTCTCTCATCAATAGTGATCTGGAGCACTTTTTCATATGACTAGAAATGGTTTTAATTTCGTCATCTGAAAACTGTTCATATCAGGACTGATGGATTTTGGAAAAAAAAAAGTGAAAGGAAACAGAATGCAATTTACTTTTTTCTCAGCATTCCATTGAACATATACAAAAATTGACCATGTGTTAGGGCATAAAAATGTCAAAATCAAATGCGGAAAAACATAAATATTAAATATACTTTTTTCAGACCATGATGCAAGAAATATTACATGCAATGTAAGGCCAGGATAAAATAAAAAGAAAGTTAATTGGAAATTAAATAATCTAAACTTAAAGAAGGAATGGGTGAAAGAGCAAACCTCAGACACCATCAACAATTTCATCCAGGAGAATGACTTTAATGAGACAACATACCAAAATTTGTGAGATACAGCGAAAGTGGTTTTAAGGGGTAATTTTATATCTCTAGATGCTTACGTGCATAAAATAGAGAAAGAGAAGATCACTGATTTGGGCTTACAATTAAAAAAGTTAGAAAAAGAACAAATTAAAACCCTCAATTCAATACCAAATTGGTAATTCTGAAAATAAAAGGAAAGATTAATGAAATTGAAAATGAGAAAAAATCAAATTAATAAATAAAACTATGAGTTGATTTTATTAAAAAAAACCCCAACAAAATAGATAAGCCTTTCATTAATTTAATTAGAAAAAGGAAGGAAGAAAATCAAATTCTTACTCTCAAAAATGAAAAGGGAAAACTTTCCACCAACAAAGAGGTACTTAGAGCAATAAGTAAGAGTTTCTTTGCCCAACTTTATGCCAAAAAAATTGATAATGTAAATGTAAATGAAAAGGTCAAGAATTTCAAGGGAATTAATGAAAAAAAGGCTGATGAGAGTGGCTTTGCTGTACCAGATCTAAAACTATATTATAAAGCAGCGGTCATCAAAACCATTTTGTATTGACTAAGAAACAGAGTAGACAATCAGTGGAATAGGATAGGATCACAGGACAAACTAGGCAATAACTATAGTAGTCTAGTGTTTGGTCAACCCAAACCAGACCCCAAACTATATTATGAAGCAGCAGCCATCAAAACCAATGGGTACTGGTCAGAAACAGAGAGGTTCTTCAGGGGAATCGGTTAGATTCAGAAGACACAACAGTCTATGGTTTGAGTAATCTGATGTTTGGCAAACCCCAAAACCCCAGCTTCTGGAAGAAGATCTCACCATTTCACAAAAATCACTGGGAAAACTGGAAAACAGTATGGCAGAAACTTGCCACTGAAAAACATCTAACACCCTTTATCAAGATATGGTCAAAATGGGGTCATGATTTAGACGTAAAGAGTGACACTGTAAGCGAATTTTAAAAAAAAAGGAAAATCTACCCCTCAGATCTGGGGAGAAGGAAGAAATTTATGCCCAAAGAAGAACTAGAGACCATTATGAAAGCTGAAACGGACACCTCTGATAACATGAAACTCGAAATCAACACACACTATGTTCACATCATTTTTCTGGGTTTTTTTTGTTTGTTTGTTTTAATCTCTCCCATAGTTATTCCCTTTCTCTCTGATTTTTTTCTCCTGACACGATTCATAAAGCAGTGTGTGCTAAAGTAAACAAAAACATTTAAAAATAAAACAAAATTAAGCAATAAATACAACCACATGATTAATTAATTAAAAACCAATAATTGGTAAATCAATAAGTTGATTATTAATTGATTAAATTGATAGAATGACATTAATTACTAGCTCAACAAAATTTAATGAATTAATAAACTAATAAACTATGTAAGGCATTGAAGCTAATTAACAGAAGCTTGAGAGAATTAATAAATTTGAAAAAAATAGATTGATGGGATTATTAAGTTCATAACTAAAATTATTAATTAAAATTATCAAAAATAAATCAATTAAAAACTAGATCCTCAAACAATGTCTCTTCCTTGGGCCCTGGATGAAGCATGAGAACGCATGCATCTGAATCCTTGTGGCTTTGCCATTTACTATTATGTAATTCAATTAATAAAATTAATCAATTACAGGTAGAATTAATAATTATTGAATTGATATATTCTATTAATCATTAGTTTGTAAAATTAATTAACTGAATAAATAGTAAAGTTTAATAACTATAAATGAATGTAATTTAGTTCAAATTAGTGGAGTATTTATTGGATAAATTAATTTAATCAGTAAAAAACTCAACAAATT
>JAJPUD010026580.1:0-16359 GCA_023553655.1 Myrmecobius fasciatus
GAGGTCTGTTTAGGGCAAAGGTGGGACAGCTGCTTTAATTTGCCCTGGGGCAGTTCTGCTGATTGAGTTATTTCAGGAACTGGGCAGTTCTGCTGATTGAATTATGTCAGGGCTGGGCAGCTCCGCTGATTGAATTATTTCTGGTGCTTATCAGTCCTGTTGTTTGATTGATTGCTTTAAGGTGCTGTGTAATGGCAGCTAGTTACGATGCTCATCAGAGGTCCAGTGGTTCACAATCTATCCCCCTCAAAAGGCAGACCCTCCAAACCACCTGCCCACAATCAGGACAAATTGTTCCAAGAGCCTCGAAGAAGACTCCCAGGTGTGTGAAAAGCACAACGCTCCCACTGCTGTTCTGACTCCTGTTCCAGCTCCCTGCTCCAGCTCCCTGCCCCGGTCTCCCTGTGCTGCAGTCTGGGTTCAGTAGGCCACTCACTGCCCCATTAAAACAGACCTGTTTTGAGGTTCTTCCAGAGTATCTTCTTTTAGAATCGTGTTGTTCTCCAGATATTGTGGATTTTTTTTGCTTCAGAATCAGTCTAGAGGCTTCATATTTTGTTGGTTTGAGGGGAGGTTAGAGGAGGTTACAGAGAATCCTGTCTGATCTCCGCCACCATGGCTCCACCCCTGGAAGGAAGTCTCAGTTGCTAATTGTTAGTGAGAGTAAATTAAATATTTAGACTCAGTGCTGATTGTTTGTTTGGATTGATAAAAGATTTTGATAAGTTCACAGATAACAGTAATGTCATCTAACTTTAAAGTGAATTAGAATATTCTTCTACCTGAACTGGTCAGCAAGAATTCAACAAGCAGGAGGCCCTACTGTCACTGATTACAACCCTGGACATCTGGCTAAATTCTTCATGGTGTGGTTATATCATTTATTCAAGAAATTCCAGGCCAGCTGCCAGCCCATCATAACCAATATCATCTTTGTTCCTTAAAGTTTAAATTCTTTGTTCTTAAGGCCTTTATGTAAATTCTGATGAAATTTTCTTTGTTTTTCCTCTAACAAAACTGAATGTCTTCAACTTCTTTTTTTTCTTGTTAAAAAGAAAATAATCCCATCATTAACTTAGTTAAGTGCATGTCTGGTATTGTCTCCCTTCAACTAAGCAATAAAATAAATGACAATGAGGACTTTTCTGATGGGTAATATCTAAATGACTGCCATGTATTAGATTCCTGTAAATACAAGTTAAGTGGAAATGATGTACTATGAAATACACTCAGTAGCTATTTTCAGTGTTTATGGATAGATAAGTTCAACAAAGAAAAAATGTCTTCTAATTTGTAATCAAATCAAGTTAGATTGATTTCAGTACTTTTATTATTCATTCATGTTGTTTATTACTATCCTACTTCCAAATCCTTGTCATGTATCTGGATATCTAAGGTACCTCTTTGAAGAATATCACATTTTAAATTTTTTGTATGTCCTAGAATACCTTCTGCCTATAAAAAGTATTCTAACTGAATAGTAATAGAGTAACATTTATTTTCCAACAGGCTTCCTTGCCAACAGGCAAGTTTTTTTTCTTCTTCAATTTGTACAAATTATTTCTAATGTGGATCTTTCTGTATATCTTTGAGGTTTTTTTTTTTTTTTTTTTTTTTTTACAAACTATCAACACTAAGTTTAGTACACTTTTTTTTCCCCAAACTACTAAGCAAAACACATACCTTGATCTGAAAGAGATAGTAAGATGTCATGTCATCATGCCTGAGTCTTTTAAATTAAGCTAACACATAGTAAATAAGTTTTGTTTAGATAAGTTTAAAATTCCATAAAAATATCATATGCAAAATGTAAAATAGAAGAGTTATATAAAAGAACGTGATAAAGCTGAAAAATATCACATGACAAACTAAATGCAGATTATTTATCCCATGTTTTAAGCCCTCTTTTAGGAGGAAAAAAAAGAGAAATATCATTTGAAAATAGACTAACTTTGTGCCAAGTTATCTCTTAAAAAGAAGGGTATATATAGTTTAGTAAAATAAAAATGAACTGGGCATCTAGAGAACTAGATTCTAGGACTGTCAATAGTAAGCTAGGTGATGATAGATTAAATCAGTTTCCCTCTCTAAGCTTAAATTTCCTCATCGTTAAAATAAAGAAATGTTCAGAATTGTTAGAGACCGAAATTGAACAGGATTCCAAAATGAAGAGAGGCAACATGATGGGATAAATTGAGTCAAAATTCTGCCTCTGTTATTTACTGCCTCTATGGCCCTGATAAATCCCTTAACTTCCATAAGCTGTTTCCTTATCTCTCCAGTGAAGGGATTTGAAAATATGATCTCTAAGATTTATAAGCAGTTGAAATGCCATAATTCTAAGTTACTTGCTCAAGGTTACATAGTATAGAAGGAGCTTTTAACTCTAGATCTCTGACTCCAGATAAGATATTTGTTCCACTAACAAACACTTAAGAAAAACATAAATAATTTTGAGAAGGTAGGTAAACTTTCAGAACTTTAGAAATTATTTTTCTTTCATTTTCCTTATTTGAACATATGAAGTAAAAAAAAATTCTTAGTGAACCGTAGCTTTATAGTTTCTCTGGTTTTATTTATTTTTAGTTTTTTTTAAACAGTCTTTTTTTTGGGGGGGGGGGGAGGAAAGGAGAATTTGGTGATGATAATGGTGATAGTTTTCTATGTCCTTAGATGACAGATAAATATGATTTGATATGATATGATATGGTATAGACAAGTGATAGAAATGATGTAGAAATAGGTAGCCACAGAGATGGATAGATAGATAAATAATAGATAAGGATATAGAAATATACAGAAATAGAGATATATCTATAGATATTGAATCAGAAATATAGATTTATATTTATAAAGATTTTCATTTATATGCAAATAGAAATCAATATTTTCTATTCCATTCAGTAGCCTCTTTTAACACATAAAAATATAAAATAAAAACATTTTAAAAACTTTATGGGGGCCAAGTGGTGCAGTGGATAGAGCACCAACCCTAAAGTTAGAAGGACCTGAGTTCAAATCTAGTCTCAGACATTTAACACTTCCTAGCTATGTGACCTTGGGCAAGTCACTCAACCTCAATTGTCTCAGAAAAACAAAAACAAAAAAACTTTATGGATACTAATCTATATTCTAGATGATATTTGTGGTTTAAAGATATCCTTTAAAAATAAATCTTCTATTTAGCTAACTATTATCTACTTATCCACATACTTTCCTTTTATAATTTATAAAATTCACAGAACATAATTTCTGAAAGAAAACAGAGCTAAATGAATATCAGAACAAGAGATAAAAGATCCATGTAGGAGTATTAATTTTGCTATCCAATCTCTTTGTAATGTTTTTTTAATAACCCTGCATTTGTCAAAGCCTCAGTTTCTTCATCTGAGCATCAAGGGGTTTGAGCTAGAAAACCCCTAAAATCCTCCCTTCTGCAAATGTTTATTGTTTAATGCAACCCACAACAAGTGACAAAACAGATTCCATTCTGAAACAGCCATATAATTACCTGTGAAAAAGTTGGTGAAGGAAATCTACCCCTGAGAAAATTTTAGACACACCTGAGCAAGGAGCCAAGATGGCAGAGTGAAGCCACAAAGTTGCTCAAGCTTTCTCAGTTTCCTCGAAAAACACATGAAACCAAGCCTTTGTACAGAATGAAATCTTTCTCCAGCTCAAGACAGATTGGAAGGAATTCTGAGAATTACTGAGGTGAAAGGGATGTTCATCTCAGCTTATACAAAGTTTGGGAAAGCCACAAAGAGGGTATCAGACATAGAAAATCAACAATTAAGACCTTGGTCCCAGATCAATAGTGAAGCAGACCAGTGGGGCAGCTCAAGCTCAGTACAGAAGGCAAATTCTATGAAACTAGGCTACTTCTTGGAAAGAGAAAGTAAAGCTACCCTCTGCTATGAGCATAGCACCAAATACAGAGGGCCTCTGTGTTCAAAACAAAAGCTCATAGCTATATATATATGAGATAGAACTCCCTTTACCCCAGGAGCAGAGCTTGACCATTAATAAACAAAAGAAGAAATACGAAAAGCAAATGAAAGAAAATGAGGAAAAAACAGAAAAGAATTTTAAACATAGAAAACTCCTGTGGTGAAAGGGAAGAGGAGGACAAAATGTCCACAGAGAAAATCTGAGTGATATAAATTGGTCTCAAACCCAAAGCCCCTTCTTAGAAATGCTCATAAATGTAGGGATGGTTCAATATTAGGAAAACTATTAGCATGATTAACTATATTAATAACCAAGTAACAAAAATATGATAATCTCAATAGATGCAGAAAAAGCATTTGATAAAATCCAATATCCATTCCTATTAAAAACACTTGAGAGTATCGACTTGATGGACTTTTCGTTAAAATAGTCAGTAGCGTCTATTTAAAACCATCACCTAGCATCATATGTAATGGTGATAAACTGGAACCATTCCCAATAAGATCAGGGGTGAAACAAGGTTGCCCACTATCACCATTACTATTCAATATTAAATTATAAATGCTAGCTTTTGCAATAAGACAAGAAAAGAGATTAAAGGAATTAGAATAGGTCATGAGGAAACCAAATTATCACTCTTTGCAGATGATAAGATGGTCTACGTAGAGAACCCTAGAGAATCAACTAAAAAACTATTAGAATTAATCCACAACTTTAGCAAAGTTACAGGATGCAGAATAAATCCACATAAATCATCAGCATTTTTATACATCACCAACAAAATGCAACAGCAAGAGATACAAAGAGAAATTCCATTCAAAATAACTATCGATAGTATAAAATATTTGGGAATATACCTGCCAAGGGAAAGTCAGGATCTATATGAGTAAAACTGCAAAACAGTCTCCACACAAATAAAGTCAGATCTAAACAATTGGAAAAAACATCAAGTGCTCTTGGATAGGTCGAGCGAATATAATAAAAATGGCAATACTACCTAAGCTAATCTATCTATTTAGTGCTATACCAATCAAACTTCCAAGAGATTATTCAACTGACCCAGAAAAAATAACAACAAAATTCATCTGGAAAAAACAAAAGGTCAAGAATTTCTAGGGAATTGATGGAAAAAAAAGCAAATGAGGGTGACCTAGCTGTACCAGATCTAAAACTATATTATAAAGCAGTAGTCATCAAAACCATTTGGTACTGGCTAAGAAACAAAGTAGTGGATCAGTAGAATAGGTTAGGTTCACAGGACAAAATACTCAATGACAATAGTAACCTAGTGTTTGCTAACCCTGAAGGCCCCAGCTTTTGGGATAAAAACTCACTATTTGACAAAAACTGCTGGGAAAATTGGAAACTAGTATGGAAGAAACCAGGCATTGACCCACACCTAACACCGTATACCAAGATAAGGTCGAAATGGATTCATGATCTTGACATAAAGAATGATATTATAAAAAAAATGTGAATAATATAGGATGATTTACCTCTCAGAGCTATGGAGGAGGAAGGAATTTGTGACCAAAGAAGAACTAGAGAGCATCATTAATCACAAAATAGATAATTTTGATTATATGAAGTTAAAAAGTTTTGTACAAACAAAATGAACACAGACAAGATTAGAAGGAAAGTAATAAACTGGGGAAACATTTTTACTTCCAAAGATTCTCATTAAGTCCTCATTTCTAAAATATATAGAGAATTGACTCAAATACATAAGAATTCAAGCCATTCTCCAATTGACAAATGGTCAAAAGATATGAACAGACAATTTTCAGATGAAGAAATTGAAACTATTTCTAGTCATATGAAAAGGTGCTCCAAATCACTATTAATCAGAGAAATGTAAATTAAGACAACCCTGAGATACCACTACACATCTGACAGATTGGCTAAAATGACAGGAAAAGATAATGACGCATGTTGGAGGTGATGCTGGAAAACTGGGACACTGATACATTGTTGGTGGAAATGTGAACGGATCCAACCATTCTGGAGAGCAATTTGGAACTATGCTCAAAAAGTTATCAAACTGTGCATACCATTTGACCCAGCAGTGTTTCTACTGGGCCTATATCCCAAAGAGATTTTAAAGGAGGGAAAGGGGCCCACATGTGCAAGAATGTTTGTGGCAGCCCTTTTTGTAGTGGCAAGAAACTGGAAATTGAAAGGATGCCCATCAATTGGAGAGTGGCTGAATAAATTATAGTATATGAATGTGATGGAATATCATTGTTCTGTAAGAAACAACCAGAAGGATGATTTTAGAGAGGTCTGGAGAGACTTGCATGAACTGATGCTGAATGAAATCAACAGAACCAGGAGAACATTATACACAGCAACAAGACTATACAATGATCAATTTTGATGGACATGGTTCTCTTCAGCAATGATGTGATTCAAACCAGTTCCTATTGTTCAGCGATGAAGATAGTCATATACATCCAGAGAGAGGACTGTGGGAACTCAGTGTGGACCACAACATAGCATTTTAATGCTTTCTGTGACTATTTCCATGCATTTTGTTTTCCTTCTTAGGTTTTATTTTCTTCTCTTTCTAGATCTGATGTTTCTTGTGCAGTAAGATAACTGTATAGATATGTATACATATATTGGATTCGTCATATAATTTATCATGTTTAGCATGTATTAGATTACCTGTCATCTAGGGGTGGGGTGGTGAAAAGAGGGGAAAAGCTTGGGGAAAAAAGTGTTTTTTTTTCCAAAAGGTCAATGTAGAAAAATCATTCATATATTTTGTAAATAAAAAGCTTTTAATAGAAAAAAATACATTCCAGAAACTTGACCAAACCAGAAACCTCCAGCCTCCCTAAGACCACAGACCCCCTAAGGCTCCCCTTTGATATATTCTGAGCACCCATTAGATTGGAGACCATTTCAGAAGTCAAACAAGAAGGCAGGTGATCCTGCAGATTTCTCTGTTAATCAGCAGTCCCAGCCTGGCTTCCCTCACTCCAACGAAACTGATCATGAGCCCACACAGGTTTGAAAGGCATCCTCAGGGGCTTCCTTTTTTCCTGGTTCTAAAAGATGATGCTCCTGAAATTCCAAAGGCGTCCAACCCTCCACACTCTGCTGGGTCTGCTGCAAACCCGCATCAGCAGGGAAATGGCACAATTGCCTCTGCTTTGACTGGGAGTCCAGTGAAGGATTTCAGGAGGAAATGGCACATTCATTTCTGGCTTTGACCTTCAGGTTTTACAAATCTTTCTACCAATATAAACTGGCCCGGATTCTACAGCTTATCTTTTTAGAGAACTGCCTGGGGTGTGTAAAGGTGTCAGATGCATTACTGAATCCAAGGTCGGTCTTCTGAACACATTATGATGCTTCCTCGAAACCCATTCATGCTGTAAGCCAAAGACTATAGATGTTATCCTATTGCCTGAGTTAATGCCCCGTGGAAAGCCTGCCTAGGAATCTCATGGAGAGCCCTGACAAACATCACCTCAGCAGCTTTAAAATGTATAGAGAAGATGTAGCCCTCACCTCTCAGAGAGGACATGGCAATTAATCGTTATTTCTTCAAGTTTGTGCTTATTTTATGTTATTTTATTTTATCATCATTTTAAGAAAGGGAAACAAGAGGCTGGTAGATGGCACAATAAGTTGAACAACTGGCTTTGGGGTTAGAAGGACCCATGTTCAAATCTAGCTTCAGATACTGTGTGACCCTGGTCAAGTCCCTTAATTCTGTTTCCAAAAAAGCAATGGAAACAAGGAGAACACTACTTGTAAGACACTTTTTATGGAGTGGGACATTTGCATGTGGAAATTCTCTTCTGTGAGAAGTATTTTTCTTCTCCTTGTAAATCCATGAGCATAAAAGTGCATACACACCCAAAGTAGTTGTACACTTTTTGGATTCACAAACACACAAACACACAATGTATGTGTATCTGTGCCATTCACTGTGTTGAGCATTGGCTGATATCTCCAGGGACTCTGACTTAAGCCAAGGAACTGACAAAGATGAGTTTGAAGAGTTTTTCTTGGCTTTGACTTTTTTTTCTTGATTATTGACACCAAACCAGAAGCTTACATTTTACTTTTTAAAACAAAGGTAAATTTCTGCTTTAATTTATATATAATAAGGGGCAGCTAGGTGGTGCAGTGGATAGAGCACCAGCCCTGAAATCAGGAGGACCTGAGTTCAAATCTGATTTCAGACACTTAACACTTTCTAGCTGTGTGACCCTGGGAAAGTCCCTAATTGCCTCAGGAAAAAAATATAATTTATATATCATAAGCTGCTATGAAAAAATCTGCTTCATCAGGTGAGATCTCATGAAAGTAAATGGTGGCCATTCAACTTGTAAGGAGCCAAACCCACTTTCTACTTTCTAAGATTACCTAAAGTGAACAGCTCAGCGTCTGAAAGAAGGCTCAGTCTGGATGCTCCTGAATAGACCATCTCGATCACAGATGGAGTGCTGGAAGGGACTTCAAAGGTCTAACCCCTTCATTTCATTGTCCAACTCTTCATGATCCCATTTGGAGTTCTCTTGGCAAAGATACTGGTATGAACTATCTTCCCCAATCATGAAGAAGCCCATCTGGCTATTATCAGATATAATCAATTCCAATAATGATTTCCTGTTTGAATAGAGTGACTGTGAAGATGGAACTCCTTTGTTTATCCCTCAAACTTCTGCAAGTCTGTAAACAACTGTTGAGATAATGATTAGCATACCTCTACACAGGTCTGGGGTTGCTAGGTGCATTCCATCTAGCTCTTTGACCCTACCTCTTGAGTTCTTGCCCTTGTACCTGGGACACCCCAAGGCTATATTTCCCCTAGGAAAGATCTGGTTATGATGAAGATCTTTGATAAGTTCTTTTTTGGACTAAGCCCACTTTCTCACTTTCCATAGTGCCTTATCCTTGCTAGTCGGCCAAACTTCTCTATGGATTTAACCTGCTAATCAATGGAATATTCCCAACTCATGGAGTATTTCCTTTCCCCTGGATAATTGTGAATCCCCCCAGGGAACTTGCTAACTATATACTCTCCCAACTTTATTTCATATTTGCCATTCCTGGTGCCTATTTTACCTTATTTTTATCTGTCACCTCTTCCCCTAAATAAACCTGCCTTTTGCCACAAAAAAAAGAATTCTGATAAAAGCCACATTTTTTTTATTTATTAATACTTTTTATTTGCAAAACACGTGCATGGGCAATTCCTAAACAATAACCCCCACAAAGCCCTCTGCCACAAATTCCTCCCCCTTACTTCCCACCCCTCCCCCAGACGGCAGGGCATCCACCACATGACAGCCATGCCAGAATACTTAAGAAATCCAACACATGTATAGTCATCGCCACAGATCATTTTTTTTGTGCAGGAGAAATCGTATCTACAAGAAAGAATAATCCGATAAAGGAAATACAATGCAAGGAAACCTCAATAGAGAACATGAAAATGTCATGTTGTGGTCCACACCTCACATCTCTCTCTCTGGGTGTATATGGCTTTCTTCAGTGAACAACTGGAACTGGTTTGAGACAATTCTTTGTTGCAGAGAGCCATGTCCCTTGCAACTGATCCTCATATAGTATTATTGTTGTTGTGTACAATGATCTCCCAGTTCTGCTCACCTCACTCAGCATCAGTTCATACAAGTCTCTCCAGGCCTTCCTTAAATCGTCCTGCTGGTCATTTCCTACAGAGCAACAACATTCCACAACATTCATATACCATAATTTATTCAGCCACTCTCCAATTGATGGGCATCCATTCAGTTTCCACTTTTTAGCCACTACAAAAAAATGCTGCCACAAACATTCTTGCACATGTGGGGCCTTTTCCTTCTTTTATGATTTCTTTGGGATATAAGACCAATAGAAACACTGCTGGGTCAAAGGGTATGCATAGTTTGATAACTTTTTGAGCATAGCTCCAAATTGCTCTCCAGAATGGTTGGATCCGTTCACAGCTCCACCAACAATGCATCAGTGTCCCAGTCTTCCCACATCCCCTCCAACATTCATCGTTATCTTTTCCTGTCATTTTAGTCAATCTGACAGTGGTACCTAAGAGTTGTCTTAATTTGCATTTCTCTCATCAATAGTGATTTGGAGCACCTTTTCATATGACTACAAATAGTTTGAATTTCATCATCTGAAAATTGTCTGTTCATATCCTTTGACCACTTTCAATTGGAGAATGGCTTGAATACTTATAAATATGAGACAATTTTCTATATATCTTAGAGATGAGACCTTTATCAGAACCCTTAAATGTAAAGACGATTTCCCAATTTGATGCTTCCCTCCTAATCTTGTCTGCATTAGTTTTGTTTGAACAGAAACTTTTTAAGTGGATATAATCAAAATTATCTATCTGGTGTTCAATTAAAAGTTCCAGATGTTAATTGGACATAAATTTACTCCATCTCCACAGGTCTGAGAGGTAAACTATCCTATGTTCCTTTAATTTGCTTATAATATCGCTCTTTATATCTAGATCATGAACCCATTTAGATCTTACCTTGGTATGCCTTGTTAGGTGTGGGTCCAGCTTGAATTTCTTCCACACTAGTTTCCAATTTTCCCAGCAGTTTTTGCTGAATAATGAGTACTTATCCCAAAAGCTGGGGTCTTTGGGTTTATCACACGAAATTGCTGGTTATTACCTAGCTTGTCCTGATATCCTATCCTATGCCACTGATCAACTGCTCTATTTCTCAGCCAGTACCAAATGGTTTTGATGACCGCTGCTTTATAATATAGTTTTAGATCTGGGACAACAAAGCCACCTTCATCTGTCTTTTTTTTTCATTAATTCCCTTGAAATTTTTGACCTTTTGTTCTTGGAAAAATGAACTTTGCTACTATTTTTTCTAGATCTGTAAAATAATTTCTTGGGAGTTTGATTGGTATGGCACTAAATAAGTAGATTAGTTTGGGTAGCATTGTCATTTTTATTATATTCGCTCTGCCTACCCATGAGCACTTAATGTTTTTCCAATTGACTAGGTCTGATCTTATTTGTGTGGAAAGCGTTTTGTAGTTTAGTTCGTATAGTTTCTGACATTTTCTTGGCAGATAGATTCCCAAATATTTTATCCTATCATCCGTTATTCTGAATGGAAATTCTTTTTCTATCTCTTGCTGCTGAACTTGGTTGGTAATATATAACAATGCTGATGATTTATGTAGATTTATTTTGTATCCTGCTAAAGTTGTGAATTGTTTCTAGTAGTTTTTTAATTGAGTCTCTAGGGTTCTCTAAGTATACCATCATGTCATCTGCAAAGAGTGATAATTTGGTTTCTTCATTACCTACTCTAATTCCTTTTATCTCTTTTTCTTCTCTTATTGCCAAAGTTAACATTTCTAATAGAATATTAAATAGTAATGGTGACAGTGGGTAGCCTTGTTTCACTCCTGATCTTATTGGGAATGGTTCTAGTTTGTCTCAATTATATATGATGCTTGTTGATGGTTTTAAGTAGATGCTACTAATCATTTTAAGGAAAAGCCCATTTATTCCTATACTCTCTAGTGTTTTTAACAGGAATGGGTGTTGGATATTATCAAAGGCTTTTTCTGCATCTATTGAGATAATCATATGGTTTTTGTTAGTTTAGTTATTAATATAATTGATTATGCTGATAGTTTTCCTGATATTGAACCAGCCCTGCATTCCTGGTATAAATCCTGCTTGGTCAAGATGTAATATCCTGGAGATAACTTTCTGTAATCTCATTGCTAAAATCTTATTTAAAATTTTTGCATCAATATTCATTAGGGAAATGCGTCTATAGTTTTCTTTCTCTGTTTTCACCCTACCTGGTTTAGCTATCAGTACCATATCTGTATCATAGAAGGAATTTGGTAGGATACCTTCTGTCACTATTTTTTCAAATAGTTTGTATAGTATTGGAATTAATTGTTCTTTGAATGTTTGGTAGAATTCACATGTAAAACCATCTGGCCCTGGAGATTTTTTCTTAGGGAGTTGATTAATAGCTTGTTCTATTTCTTTGTTTTAAAATGGGGCTACTTAAATTATTTATTTCCTCTTCTGTTAACCTGGGCAATCTATATTTTTGTAGATATTACTCCATTTGTTTTAGATTATCAAATTTATTGGCATAAAGTTGGGCAAAGTAACTCCTAATTATTACTCTAATTTCCTCTTCATTGGAGGAAAGTTCTCCCTTATCCTTTTTGAGACTAACAATTTGATTTTCCTCTTTCCTTTTTCTAATCAAATTAACTAAAGGCTTATCTCTTTTGTTGGTTTTTTTAATAAAATCAACTCTTAGTTTTATTTATTAATTCAATAGTTTTCTTATTTTCAATTTTATTAATCTCACCTTTTATTTTCAGAATTTCCAATTTGGTATTTAATTGAGGGTTTTTAATTTGCTCTTTTTATAGTTTTTTTTTAATTGTAACCCTAATTCATTGATCTTCTCTTTCTCTATTTTATGCAAATAAGCATCTAGAAATACAAAGGTACCCCTTATAACCGCTTTGGCCGTATCCCACAAATTTTCGTATGTTGTCTCATTATTGTCATTCTCCTGGATGAAATTATCGATTGTGTCTCTAATTTGCTCTTTCACTCATTCATTCTTCAGGATTAGATTATTTAATTTCCAATGAACTTGTGGTCTATTTTCTCCTGGCCTTATATTACATGTGAGTTTTATTGCATCATGATCTGAGAAGGATGCATTTACTATTTCTGCTTTTCTGCATTTGATTTTGAGGTTTTTATGCCCTAACACATGATCAATTTTCGTATAAGTTCCATGAACCCCTCAGAAAAAGTATACTCCCTTCTACTGCCATTCAATTTCCTCCAGAGATCTGTCATACCTACCTTTTCTAACATTCTGTTTATTTCCCTAACTTTTTTCTCATTTATTTTGTTGTTTGATTTATCTAATTCTGAGAGAGCAAGGTTGAGATCCCCCACTAGTATAGTAATACTGTCTATTTCTCCTTGCATCTATGTTAGTTTCTCCTCTAGGAATTTGGATGCTATACCACTTGGTGCATATATGTTTAGTATTGATACCGCTTCATTGTCTGTAGTACCCTTTAGTAAAATATAGTTTCCATCCTTATCTCTTTTAATTAGATCTATTTTTACTTTTACTTGATCTGAGATAAGGATTGCTACCCCTGCTTTTTTTTGTTCACTTGAAGCATAAAAGATTCTGCTCCAGCCCTTTACCTTCACTCTGTATGTATCTCTATGTTTTAGATGTGTTTCTTCTAAACAACATATTGTAGGGTTCTGGCTTTTAATCCAGTCCGCTATCCATTTCCATTTTATGGGAGAGTTCATCCCATTCACATTCACAGTTAAAATGACTATATCTATATTTTCTGTCATCTTATTTACCCAAAGTTATATTTTTCTCTTCCCTTTGCCTTTACTCCCTTTACTCCCCAGTATTTTGTTTTTGATGACCATCTCCCTCTAACCGTCCTCCCCCCTTTAGGACCCTCCCTCTTTTTTACTCCTTTCCCCTAATCCTTCTATTAATTTTTCCCTTTCTTTTCCTCCTTTCCCTCCTACTTCCCTATACAAAGGGCCAATTTTTTCCCTGAAACCTAATGTGTCTGATATTCTCTTTTATAGCCTAATCTAATGAGAGTAAGATTTACACAATACACATCACCCTCCCTTCTTTCCCTCAATTATATTAGATTTTCTGTCTCTTCATGAGACTTTGCCTTATTTTACCTCCTTTTTTTTACTTTATTTTACCTCCTTTCCCCTCCCCCCTTTTTTTACAGTATGATATACCTTCCACCTCTAATTTCTTTTCGATTATTATCAAAGTAAAATCAAATTATATCCCTAGTAGAGATATAGTTCTTGAGAGTTCTTTCCTTTTTACGCTTCTTTAGAGTACTGTGTTTGCGGTCAAATTCTTTGTTCAGATCTGGTTTTTTCATTAGAAATAGGTGAAATTCTCCTGTATCATTGAATGACCCTCTTCTTCCCTGGAAGATGATGCTCATTCTAGCTGGACAACTTATTCTTGGCTGTAATCCAAGTTCTTTTGCCTTTCAGAATATCTGATTCCAGGCCCTTCGATCCTTCAATGTGGGAGCTGACAGATCCTGTGTAATTCAAATGACAGTTCCTCAGTATTTGAACTTTTTTTTTCTAGCAGCTTGTAATATCTTTTCCTTGGTGTGATAGTCCTGAAATTTGGCCACGATATTCCTTGGGGTTTTAATTTTGGGTTCTCTTTCAGGAGGTGATCAGTGAAATCTTTCAATGACAACTTTGCCTTCTGATTCTAAAACATCAGGGCAATTCTCTTTCATGATTTAGTAGAAGATAGCATCAAGGTTCTTTTTTTCATTGTGTCTTTCAGGGAGTCCGATAATCCTTAGATTGTCTCTCCTGGATCTGTTTTACAAGTCAGTTGTTTTTCTTAGGAAATATTTCATATTTTCTTCTATTTTTTCATTTTTTTTTTGTTTTTGTTTCACTGATTCTTGAAGTCTTATTGAGCTATTCATTTCAATTGTTCAGTTTTTAATTTGTAAGGTATTATTTCCTTCCGTTATCTTTTTAGTTCCTTTTGTAACTGGCCAATTGAATTTTTTTGTTCATTACATTCTTTTTCCATTTTGCCAATTTTATTTTTCAGTGATTTATTGTCTTTTTCCAGTTCACTAATTTTGTCTTTCAGTGAATTGTTATCTTTTTCTAATTCACTATTTTTATTTTCTAGTAAGTTGGTGACTTTTTCCAATTCACCAATTTTTTTTTCAGTGAATTGTTGTCTTTTACCAATACACAATCTTTATTTTCCAGTGACTTGGCAACTTTTTCCAATTCACCAGACTTATTTTCCAGTTTTTCACAACTCTGTTGCAGAGTGATATTTCCTTCTTGCACTGCTCTCAATTTATTTCCCCAATCTTCTTCTAGCTCTCTCTTTTTTTTTAATTAAAGCTTTTTATTTGTATAACATATGTAGGGGTAGTTCCCCAGCATTGATCTTTACAAAGCTTTCCATTACAAATTTTACGCCCAGTCCCCTCCCCTCCCCTAGATGGCAGGAAGTCCACTACATGTTAATAATGTTGAAATGCTTGAGAAGTTATACAAGAAAAATCCTATCTACAAGAAAAAAAAAAGAATCAGGGAAAGGCAACACAATGCAAACAAAAGTCAATAGAGATCATGAAAATGTTACGTTGTGGTCCATATTTCATATCCCCCTCTCTGGGTGTATATGGTTTTCTTCAGTGAACAATTGGAACTGGTTTTAGACAATTCTTTGTTGCAGAGAGCCATGTCCATCAGAATTGATCATCATGTAATACTATTGTTGCTGTGTATGAAGATCTCCTGGTTCTGCTCATTTCACTCAGCATCAGTTCATGCAAGTCCCTCCAGGCCTCTCTGAAATGGTCCTGCTGGTCGTTTCTTACAGAGCAATAATATTCCATAAAATTCATATACCATAATTTATTCAGCCACTCTCCAATTGATGGGCATCCCTTCAGTTTCCACTTGCTAGCCACTACAAAAAGGGCTGCCACAAACATTCTTGCACATGTGGGTCCCTTTCCCTCCTCTAAGATCTGTTTGGTATATCGGCCCAGTAGAAACACTGCTGGGTCAACGGGTATGCACAGTTTGACAACTTTTTAAACATAGTTCCAAGTTGCTCTCCAGAATGGTTGGATACGTTCCCAGTTCCACCAACAATGTATTAGTGTCCCAGCCCTCCCACATCCCCTCCGACATCCATCGTTATCATTTCCTGTCCTTTTAGCCAATCTGACAAGTGTGTAGAGGAACCTCAGAGTTGTCTTAATTTGCATTTCTCTGATCAATAGTGATTTGGAGCAAATTTTCATATGACTACAGATGGTTTTAATTTCATCATCTGAGAATTGTCTGTTCATATCCCTTGACCACTTATCTATTGAAGAGTGGCTTGAATTCTTATATATATATATACATATATATATGTATATATATATGTATATATATATAGAAATGAAGACTTTATCAGGACCATTAAATGTAAAGATGATTTCCCAATTTGATGCTTCCCTCCTAATCTTGTCTGCATTTGTTTTGTTTCTACAGAAACTTTTTAACTTAATATAATCAAAATTATCCATTGGTGTTCAATTAGGAGTTCCAGGTCTTCTTTGGACATAAATTTGTTCAATCTCCACAGGTCTGAGAGATAAACTATATTATGTTCCTCTAACTTGCTTACAAAGTCCCTCTTTATATTTAGATCTTGAACCCATTTAGATCTTATCTTGGTATGTGGTGTTAGGTATGGGTCAAGCCCTAATTTCTTCCACACTAGTTTCCAATTTTCCCAGCAGTTTTTGCCAAATAGAGAGTATTTATCCCAAAAGCTG
>JAJPUD010026581.1:0-16357 GCA_023553655.1 Myrmecobius fasciatus
TTAAATAGCTGCAGCATCACCACTTTATGTACAGCAAAAATGTTTGTAAAGGAAAACAGCTACAAAGGAACAAGGATTCTGTGTTTTGTCCAAGAAAATGTTTTACATATTTAAAAGAAGTGGTAACAAAGTAAATACTGCTATCATTGTATTTATTTACTCCTTTTGGGTTAAATTGTAATATAGTTTAGACCTGTACGGAAGACAGACAAAACAGTATGCCTAGAGAATATGTGTACATATATATATGGATATATATATATATATATATATATATATATACACACAAATACATATATATGTGTGTGTGTGTATATATATATATATATATATATATATATATATATAGGTGGATAGAGCACCAGAGGCTTCATTTTATGGGTTTGTAGAGAATTTTACACACGGTCGGCAGGTAATATATATATTTACGTGCTTCAAATCTTTTAAGGTTTGAGAAAGCATGTGTGGGGGTGGGGCAAGGAAAAAAACAAGATGGCAGCAGCAGATCGGACAATGACAAAAGAAATGTGAGACACGTGTACAGAGTTCGGGCTTCCTAGGTCCTGGGTCCCCATGGCCATGGGGCTACCAGGCCTCCGTAGCCCCGCCCCTTTTTCCTCTCTGAGACTCGGGGCGCTGTCCAACCTCGGCCTAGGGGGCGGAGCCAGGCTCTCAGCATACAGCACGCCTGCGCTTGCTGCCGGAGCTACTCAGCGACCTTAGCGCCAGCCCGCTTCCGCTTCCGTGTCGAGATAATGGCGGTGGCAAATTCAAGCCCTGTCAACCCTATCGTCTTCTTTGATGTTAGCATCGGTGGCCAGGTGGGACGAGGGTGGATCCAGGCAGTCCAGGATGAATGGGGAAAGGGGTGAAGGGGACTTTGACTCGCCGCTTCGGAGCGTAGGGGAAACATGTGAAAGCTAGAGAACCGCATGAAGAAGGGGGTGAAGCCTGAGAAACGGGCGGGACCAGTGCGTCTGAAAATGCGGGAGGTGGAGGGGGGAAGAGAGAGGGCGGAGGAACGGGCGGGACCATGGGCCGGACCTAGAGGTTGGAGAATGGAGGGGGGTTGTGAAAGGGCGGGGGGGGGGGGAGGTTTGGGAGGGAAGGAGGTCGAGCGGGCGGGACCCGACGGCTCCAAGATAAGAGTAAGTCGCGGGATCCGAATCCTGGAGTCCTAGATACTTGAGCCCGGGGAGAATGAATGGGCAAAATCAAACGTCGTCAGAGGGGGGGAGGGGAGAAGAAGGGTAGGGGGGAAGAGGGGGGAGAAGGAAGAGGGGACAGGAGGGGACCAATGACTAGGTCGGGAAACCGACGTCACCGACACTCCCTGGCATTTCCCCTCCCTGCAGGAGGTTGGCCGAATGAAGATTGAGCTGTTTGCGGACATCGTGCCCAAGACCGCTGAGAATTTCAGGTCCGGGAACCCCTTCCCCATTTCCTCCCCCCCCCCCCCAATTCCGTGGGATAGGCTGGGCGTGGGGAGATAGGGGAGGGAAAGAAACTTTGCCCTTGTGACTGTCCTTAACCTTGTCAGGGTCTGGTCTGTGCCAGCGCCTCTCTGGGAGGACAGAGCATCTTTCTCCCTTAGGGTCTGACTTTCTTGCTGGTACTCTGCTTTAGGATATAAAGTAACCAGTAACGGGGTTTCTGGGTCAAAGGATGGCATTAGTTTTGCGATTTTCCTTGCATAATTCCAAATAAGTTGGGTCAACTCACGATTTTACTCAAGCACATTAGGGATCCTGTCTTTCCCAGCGTCGTTATATTTTTCCATCTTTGCTGATGTCATAGATCTCACTTTTTGCCTTTATCTGCATTCTTTTTTGATCATTAGGGATTTAGGGCAGTTTTTGCTTGCATATCTTTGAAAACTGTCACATAGCAATCATTTAATAAATGCTGTTTTTCCATTTATATTTTTATCCTATGCCCAGATATCTGTTGGAGTCATATATATGTGACTATAATCTTAGGGATTTCTCGTAAGATTATGACTCCATAGTCATGGTGACTCTTAATATAAGAAGTTTACAGTAATTTTCTACGGATTTTGGATGTTAGATTCTCATAAGATAGATTTAATGAAAATATATTTCCCATTGATGTTTTTCTTTTTTTTTCTATTATTGCATTATTTTTAATTTTATAGTTGAAATTGTCCATTTTAATTTTTTTCATATTCTGTATATATTGCTGCAATATATCATCCACATTTGTGAAAGATGATATTCCATGTTCCTGTAATTTCTTTTTTGTGCATCATTTTATATTTAGGTTGTTTTTTAGGATCAAATTCTAGACTTGAAAGAAACCTCATTTTGCAGATGAGGAACCTTATCTGCAGGAGGTTTTATGCCTTAGTACTGGAGGCAGAATTTGAACACAAGTCCCCTGATTCAAGAACCAGTCATCCTTCCTACCAGGTTGCTATCCTGTTTTCTCAGGGCTTCCTATCAAAGAGAATCCGGTAATTTGTGTCTTGGGTCTTGTCAAACATTAGATGTTATACTGATTTGATGCTAGGTTTTGCTTAATTAAGCTTTTTCAATGTTCTACTTTTTTATATTTTCCAGCACCATGTAGTTTTGATGGTTACTGCTTTGTCTAACATAATTTGAGACTTAGTTATACCAAAAATCCTTCACTCCTACTTCTTTCCACTTTCCTCCAAGGGTGGTGTGTTTTTGTTTTGCTCTTGAGGTGGGGAGACATCTATCTGCTTGTCTGTTTTTCTGTTCCCAGTATCTGGGGCAGAGAAGGGAGGAACAGAGACCTTATTGTTAGGTATCTGACTCTAAAGTATGTGATCATTTTCTTAATGTCATCTCTATATATGTGATGGTGTGTGCACATAGAACAAAACCCTCTGTTGCTAACACATATGTGAATAGATGGTTGGTGTATTTCCCTTACCCCCATTCCCAGATGAAGGTTTTTTTTTTCCCCTATGGTCTCTCAGTGTATATAGCTTTGCAAATAATTTTTTTTTCTTTCTTTCAGGCAGTTCTGCACAGGAGAATTCAGGTTGGTCCATAAAATGTTTTTTTTTTCCCTCAGACAGGGCTTATTTGGGAGCCCCCTAACCAAAGCTGCAGTCATTGCCCTTGGGAAGCTGCCAGTCAAGGTCTGGGGAAACTATTGGGATCAGGGATGCAGGCCTTACCTTCCCTCTTCTCTTTTAGTCAGTCATCCATCTTCCTACTTCCTTAGAGGCAATTTGGAGAGTTAGTTTTGAGGGTTTTTCTCCAAAGTGGGAGTGCTTTATAGATGGGCCTAGGATTGCCTGTAGTTCTTCCACTTTTCATCTCTCTCCTTGGTTGTAGGAAAGATGGAGTCCCTATTGGATACAAGGGAAGCACTTTTCACAGGTAAGGCATGGGGCTGCCCATCACCCCTTCCTTGGATATGGCAAAAATATCTCACTTTATACATTGTCACTTTCTTCTTTCTGATTTCTTTGTCCTATTTTCAGAGTTATAAAAGATTTCATGATCCAAGGAGGAGACTTTGTAAATGTACGTAATGTGTAAGTTTGCCTTGTTCCAATTTTGCCAGAGTTCTGATTTACTTCCTCTGTTATTCACTATCTGCTTTTCCAGAGAGGCAGTTGGTGGAGGGAGGAACAGTAGAGGAGGGTACATTCTGTGCTGCCCACTTTCTTACCAAGTGCGTGAGCAGCTCTGAGGACATACTGAACAATCCCCAGTCCCCATAGCATCAAGCCAACTTCTTGGCTCTACATTGTTTCCAGACTGATATCCTCTTCTCCTTACCCTCAGTCCTCTATGGAACAGAATAGAATAATGTGAGGAAGGCCTAGAAGGGTGGCAGGGTTGAGCAGAAAAACATGGCTTGTTTGGTTGCCTTCTCTGCCCTAATTTCTGGAGAGGAATGGAATATGTAGCACTGAAAGGTATGGAAACTCCTTAAGAAACAGTGGGATGAGCTGATTTTTTTCTCTCCTCTTTATCCCAAATGTGAGCATGTGTGGTGGTAAGAGAAGCTAGGGAACCAAATTAAAAATGGTTTTATTTGCTGGATTTTAACCAAATGCATATGGAATTTCAAACCTCATTAGTTCTTGTACTGCTCTTCTAATCCATTCTCATATTCATTCATTCAACAAAATTAAGTTGTGTGACATGCTAAGATTGGCCTGATGTGCACTACAGCATAGCATACCAAATGCTAGCCTGTGTTGTGTACACATTTGAGTGGAGCTTTAAAAGATGGGTAATTCTTATTTCCCTCAGAGGAATATGCTTCATTTTGGCCTGAGATCTGTAGTAACCCTTTGTAATGTAGGATCCAGTCCACTCCTCTCCTGTATGTGGGAGGTCTTTCTGTCTTTCTCTCTAGTGGAGTCTTTAATTCCTTGGATTCTCACTACCTCTAGAGTCCTAACCCAAGAACTCCGTTTTCCCTGCTTCATACACTCTTGGATCCATCAGATTAGAAGTCTGGGAAGTGACCCAGAACCTTCTTGTGATCCTGTGTGGCTTATTGCCTTGGCCATTTGCTTTGCACTATTATGGACTGTGTTGAAGAGAAACTGTTGGAGAACTTCTAATGTGAAAGTAAACAATGGACTTCAAAAAGTCTTCTTGATGCCTTTGGCTTTTTTTATCATTCTCCACCACACATTGAACCTTACCTTTAACAAAGAAAAGTTCTGGTCACTTATGCTGCTTGATTCCTTACCTGTAACTTTAAAAATCCTTCTCTTTAGATGAAATTGGTTATCCTCCCATTGAGTTCTTTTCTCTGTCTTCTTAGGGAGATGGCACTGGAGTAGCAAGCATTTACCGGGGACCATTTGCAGATGAAAATTTTAAATTGAGGCACTCAGCTCCAGGTCTGCTTTCCATGGTATGTAGAATCCAGTAGAGGGGTTGGGGATTGTTAAATACTAGTAGGTGTCTGAGCCCAGACTCAAATTCAGGTTTTCCCGACTCTAGCCCCAGTTCTCAGCTCATGTACCAATCAGCTGTCTTTTGTCCTTAGGGACAAGCTAACCCATCACATAGGCAGTTCTGTGCCATTTGGACCTTAGCTCAAACTTATCTGAGTAAGGTAACCATGAAAAAGTTGTGGCTGAGCTCAGTTTTCTCCTTTGTTCTCCCATATGCCTTCTTTGACTCAGAACATGATGATGAATCTTTTCCTTGGAGTCTCCCAATAGGAAAAGCTGTCCTTGGGCTCACCCGCTCACACTCTTCCCAGTGTAATATTTATAAGAGTTCCACAGTAGCCAAGCACAGCATGCAACCTGCCAGCCTTTCCTTTGTAGAATTAGGTGAAGTTGTCCCTGAAGTACCTCTTAGAAGTCACTGCTAAGGATGTCAAAAGACACCAATCAAAGATGGCTCTAGATCCTCTCTTTGAGAATCAGCTAAATGGTGGCCAGTCAGCAAGTACCTGCTATGTGACCTGCCCCTGGTCTGGTGCTGTGGAAAATAACAGTTTAATCTAGCAGGTTAAATGACTTCTCTAGGGTTGCATAGAGAGTATCTGGGGCAGTATTTGAATTTAGTTCTTCCTGATACCAAGTCTGTACCAGCTAGCTGCCTCTGACCTTAAGGGGGTGGAATCAGAGAATGCATCTTGGAACAGGTAGCATTGGACTGGGGCTTAAAAGATGAATGGGGAATTTAATCACTAGAGTGGGGAGAAGGACATTTTAGGCCAAGAGTTTAAAGTAACAGGACCATGTAGGACACATACAGTATGGACAGTGAGTGCTCCAGATGATTGGGAGTGTAGAGTAGATAGGCCATAAAGAGGTGTGCTGTGAGCTGAGGGCCATCAAGGCCAAGTTAGGCTGTGTGAACTTGGTATTGTAGGTTTAAGTGAGTGAGTGGTTTTGTGTGGAGAGGTAAAGTAACCCAAAGTAGGTTGATCATAAGGCTGGTGGCAGAATAAAAGAGGTATTAGAGGCAAGGAGAGTCCCAGTGGGAAGCAATTACTTTGGGAAGTGAAGGCCTCTATGAGGTGGGGACCAAGGGGAAGAGAATAAGGGGCAGAGAAGAGAATAGAATGGAGAAAAAGAATCATTTGGATATGGATATTGATTATATAGGGTGAGGAGGAAAGGATCAAGGATAATCCCAGGATTGAAGGCATGGTACACCAAGTAAGAAGGCCACAAAGATGGTGAAATCATAAGGACAAGCAGGTTTAGAAGGAAAACTGACAAACTCCATTTTGGACATGTTGAGTTTGCAGTGCCAGTGGGGATATCCCTTTAGAAATATTCTTTAGGCAGCTGAGTGTAAATCTGGAGCTCTGGAGACAGTCTGGGCTGATGATCCAGATTGGCAATCATCTACTGAAGTCAAAAGAGGAAAAGAAATGGAAACGTTAAATGCTCACTGTGCACCAGGTGCCATGTTAGGGATAGAGAAGAAGCAAAAAGCAGCCCCTGCTTTCAAAGAACTTATGTTCAAATAGCCAAGACTTATATCAGGAAATTCAGGAAAACAGAAGAGATGAAAAGGGTGGGGGAAGGCTGGGCCTTGAGGTGAAATCATTAACAGCTGGGAAAGCAGAGGAACGACGGGGAAAAGCCAAATTTTGAAGTTCTTTGATGCACTTTGAAGAAAATGAGGGGTTCAGGAAATTAGGAGAGGCAGCATTTTGTGTACTTGAACAACTAGTGCAAAGACACTGATGAGAGAGAAAGATCAGCACCTCCTGTAGGAAGAATAGCTAGAAAACAGCATTGCTGCACCCTGAAATGTGTCAGGTGGGGAGAAGGGGGAATGTGTGTGAAAGTTAGAAATGGTGGAAGAGGCCAGGTGTGAAGATCTTATGAACCAAACAGAAGTTGATGGTTGTTTCTAGAAGGAGTTGGTGAAGTGGTTGGTCTGGGTCAGACTTGAATTTTGGAGTATTGTTTTGGCAGTTGAGTAGAGAATGGGTATGATGGAGAGATTTGATAAAGGGAAATTAATCAGCAGGAGTAGTCAAGGCATGAGGTATCTGGGGGCCTAAACTACAGTGCTGACTGTTGAGTGAAGAGAAATAGACAGATTTAAAAGTTGTTGTGGAGATAGAAATTATAAGAAACATTGACCCCAAGGGAGCAGGAAGAGGAACCAGAAGAACAGAGAATGAGTACTTAGAAGAGTAGGATTAGACCCAAGGGGGCATGTAATATTTTGAAAGTCAAGAGAAGAGGGGATATCCAGAATAGATTAGTGGAGCAGGAGTCTGTCTGGCTTGAATGGCTATTGGATTTGGTGATGAAGATCTCTTTGACCTTTGAAAGGATGCTTTAGCAGATTTATGATTAATCCTGAAAGGATGAGTGATAAGGCTGGGAAGTTTTGAGGAGTGGAAGAAGGGAATTGAGGGAGCATCTGTCCAATGACCTCAATATATTAGCAAAGTAAAAATGAAGCCCAAGACAAAGAAAAATGTGTGGCCTCTACCCTCAAAGAACTTACATTCTAATTTAGACATCAGAGCCTAAGTAACTCAATGGAAATTCTGTGTCTTTGGCCTTGAATCTACAAATGCCTAGTCCTGCTTTTAGGACAGAGGCACCCTGTTTTTCTCTTGCTTCTCACTGCAACTTTCCTTCATTTAATCAGGCAAACAGTGGCCCCAGTACCAATGGCTGTCAGTTCTTCATCACCTGTTCCAAGTGTGACTGGCTGGATGGGAAGCATGTTGTATTTGGTGAGTTTTGGTTCCATAGCCTGCTGGCTTGGGCTTTTAGGAAAGGGACTGTCCCTAGAGCTGTCATTTGTCACCTGCAGTATTGATGGGCTATCTTCATCTCCAGGTCCTGAAGGGGGCCTGAAATGCAGAATTTGCTCTGTTCTGGATATGGCCTCTCTGCCATGGAGCCACTGGCCTTCTTTGGAGCCAGCTGCAGAATGGGGGGAGAGACATGGAGAGAGCTCGAAAGAAACTATCATTTAGCTCTGATTCTTTCTGCAGGAAAAATAATTGATGGACTTCTAGTGATGAGAAAAATTGAGGTGAGTGCATTTTGGCTTCTTGCTTTGAGGGCACCATCAGGCCACCTTGTGTTTTAAAGCTGATCCCAGCAGGGTGCTTTAGTTTCTCATCTGTAAAAAAGGAGGTTTACACCTTCCTGGTTGAGGCCTTTCTTAATTTTCCTCTGAGACACCCTTAGTTACTTTGAGTGTATATTCGGTATGGAACAGTTCATGTCCTTAGGACCAGACGAAAGGTGCAGCAAGTGTTGGCTCATTTGGACTATGTTTCCTTTCCTTAGAATGTTCCCACTGGACCCAACAACAAGCCCAAGCTTCCTGTGGTCATCTCCCAGTGTGGGGAGATGTAATGGAGATCTTTGCTGAATCAGGTAAATAGCACTCCCTCCCCCACCCCCCCCCACCTTGGCTAGGCTGAACCAAGAAGGTTGGAAATTTTCCCTGCCCCTCCCTTTTCCTCTTTCTCTCCCCCCTCACCTCAGAATCTCCAGGAGGCAAACTGGAAACTTCCCCAAGCATGAGAATGAATGAAACTGCCAAGAGAATGTATTTCTGCCTTTGATGCTCTTCTCTCTTAGGAGAGGGAAGCCAAAGGCCCTTGAGATTCTCCCTTGTTCCTGGTCTGTGCAGTAACCGTAGTGGCTTTTATAAAACATTCAGATTGAAAAATTATATTCACATATATTTATCTGGGTCTTAGAACAGCTCTGGGAGGTGCAGGGATTATCCTCATCTGGAAGATGACAACTGGCCTTTGTATAAAACTTTTAAGGTTTGTAAAGCACTTTAGAAGTAATAATTATTAGACTAAATATTTAGTACTTAATTCTGTGCCAGGCACTGTGGTAAAAAGCTTTACAAGTATTGCCTCATTGATCCTCACATCAATCTTTTGAAAGATGTGCTATTATTATACCTATTTTACAGATGAGGAAACTGAG
The DNA here is from genome assembly GCA_023553655.1 of Myrmecobius fasciatus. Classification (NCBI taxonomy): domain Eukaryota; kingdom Metazoa; phylum Chordata; class Mammalia; order Dasyuromorphia; family Myrmecobiidae; genus Myrmecobius; species Myrmecobius fasciatus. Next base: position 8,915 of record JAJPUD010026581.1, read on the forward strand.
GCAGACAGCAGTGACTTGATTTTCTCAAGGTGACAGCTAGTAAGTGAGGCTAAACTTTTTTTTTTTTTGCTGAGGCAATTGAGGTTAAGTGACTTGCCCAGGGACACACAGCTAGGGAATGTTGAGTCTCTGAAACCAAGGTGAGGCTAAACTTGAACTGAGTTTTCCCGACTTCAGGCTAGGCGCTCTGTCCACAATGCATCAATTGCCCAGATGAGGCATTTGAGACCAAGAAATTATCTTGCATAGGCTCACAAGACTTAGTGTCAAATATAGGATGCAAATCCAGGTTTTCCTAATTCCAAGTTCATCACTTTTTTTTTAAATCATTATAGAGTTGTCCCTGGTACCCTTCCCCCTCTGAGAGCTGCCCCATGTAATAAACTTTTTTTAAAGACAAAAAGAAAAGAAGGCCCAATCAGTAAAAGAAACAAAAAACTCTGCAAAGCCAATCTGTAGATTGAAAAAGCTGGAACCACAGGCAGCTGAGTCAGCCCAAGACACAGTTATGGCATGATTAGTATTCTCCCCACCCTTGGGTTTTTTCTTAAAATATAAAAAACAGCATCAACAAAAGATGTGTGTTCTCTTCTTATTTCACTGGTTTTATTTTGTACTGTTTTGTCTACTTCCATCTTTGTCATCTTCATTGTTCTTCCCATTCATCTATTATGTGAATAGATCATGGGTTATGTGGTCATTTCCTAGTTGCAGGAATGCTCCAAGTAGAAGTTGCTCCTAATTTTGGCTGTTTGACTTAAGACTTCCTTTACCTCATCTTTTGTCCTGTTTCTCCTTCTGCCTGAACTCCCCTAAGCCTGTTCATTCTTACCTTCCCTCTCGCCCCCCCTACGTTGGTGCCAGTCTCTTCCCAGCTCCTCTGCACGTTTGCCCTTACCCTATTACCAGCTGTACTTTGCCAGGCCCCAGTCTTAGATCATTTCCCTACTCTACTGTTTCACTGAGGGAATGGAGTTCACTGGAGATAATTTTGAAACTTGGCTTCTTCCACCCTGAATGTCACTTAATCTCAGCTGGACCCACACAGTCCTCCTCTGCCTCTCAGCCTCCTTTCTCCCTCTTTCCTGAGGCTATTCCAGGCCTTTACCGCTCTCCTTAAGCCCTCCACGGTACTTGCTTTTCCCAGCCCTTGTGCCTTATAACACACAACAGAAGCCCTTCAAGGGTGGCTCCTTCTCCTTTGCAGCTTATCTCATGTCAATCAGCTCTCTTCTCCTTTACCATCTGCAGGGGCAGGTCCTTTTCCTTGCCAAGGAAACCTTTTTCTGGCACCTTTGGTCTAATTCTGTCCTGTCTTTGTCAGTCGATGGCCCTTTCAAGCCCCCTCCTCTCCCAAAGTTTCCCTAATCTTCCCTATTTGTTGGCTGCAAATGTAGCCAATCCTCTCTAGGTCTTAATACCCCCTAGACCTTCCATCCTCACTAGTTTTCTCCTCCCTTTTATGACTAAAATCCTTGAAAAAGTCAACTACAACTGGCCTCTCCACTGCCAGCCTTCTTCTGAAGCATGGCTTCTATCCTCCCCATCCTACCAAAGCTTCTAATAGCTCTTCCCCTTCCCTGTTCCCTTATGGCCCCTCAGCAGCCCCTGACACTGTCATTTTCTCTTTGATTTTCTAGGTTTTCCTGGTACTGCATGTTTCTGGTTCTTTCTGTCTGACTCTTCCTCAGACTCCTTTCTTGACTCTTCCTCTAGGTCAGGCCCTGTAACCATGAGTACTCCCCAAAGATCTGAATTAAGCTCTCTTCCTCTTGCCTGTCTTGTTTGCTGGATCAGCTTTCTGGGATTCACTGATCATTTCTATGCAGATGGTCCCTGGCCTCTCTCCCGATCTCCACTTTCCCTTCCTCAGCTGTGTTAAACCTCTCATATTCTTCCTTACTTGGAGACTACTCCTATGTTCAAAACAGCAAGCATTCTCTCCCCTCCAAATCGTTCCCGCTTCAGTATTTCCCTGTTGCTGGGTAGGCCAGCTATGGGCTTGTTTCTTCTTCCCCCCTCCTGCCCACTCTGCTCTTTATCCTTCCCTCTGAGATTACCTTCCATCTATACTGTATGTCTCTTGTTTATACATGGTTGTATGTAGGCCTCCTTGGGGGCAGGGATTGCCCCAAACCAAGCTGCACACCAGATTTGTTCCATGGGTCACAGCTTGCTGACCCCTGATCTAGTTAACCACCATTCCATTAGTTGCCCAGGCCCATAACCTTAGTATCATCCTCAATTCCTCATTTGAACTTAACCAATGTATTGAGTCTGTTCTCAAGTCCTGTTTCTGCCTTGAAAACATCTTTTCCACATCTGCTTCTGTCCATTCACAGCTGACCCCTCTGTTGGACTATCTCTGCCTCATATCTGGACCATGCCATCTTGGGGTTGGCCTTTCCCCATTGTAATCCACCCTCCACAAATGATTTTTCTAAAGTGCAGATTTGACCATTTTACCTCATTGCTCCCCGTTATCTCCAGCTATCTTTTTAAGCTCCTTTTGTAACTGGCCAATTGAATTTTTTGGTTCATTGCATTCTTTTAGCATTTTGTCAATTTTATTTTTCAGTGAATTGTCTTTTTCCAATTCACTAATTTTGTTTTTCAGTGAATTGTTATCTTTTTCCCAATTCACTGTTTTTATTTTCTAGTGAGTTGGTGACTTTTTCCAATTCACCAATTTTGTTTTTCAGTGAATTGTTGTCTTTTACCAATTCACTATTTTTATTTTCCAGTGAGTTGGCGACTTTTCCCAATTCACCAGACTTATTTTCCAGTTTTTCACTTCTCTGTTGCAGGGCGATATTTCCTTCTTGCACTGCTCTCAATTTATTTCCCCAGTCTTCTTCTAGCTCTCTTTTGAGATTCTTTATGCAATCTTCCAGGTAAGCCTTCTGAAAGGGAGACCAGCTTAAGTCCACCTTTATGGCTTTATCTGGGATTGTTTTCAGAATTTCAGGATCTGGGGACTTCTAGTTTCTCTACGTAAAAGCTGTCTATGGTGAGAGTTCTCTTCTTCTTGCTCATGGTTTTGAGCTGAGGTATCAGTCACCAGCAGCAATTTCAGTTTGCCCTGGGGCAATTTGCCGAGTTGACTTACGGTCTGGGGCTGATCTGGCTAGATCCGCACTAGGACCACACTTACAGCTGCTCTCAATCCACCCTTTATCAAAGGTAGACCTGCCAAACCACTGGCCCTCAAGCAGAACAAAGTGGCCCAAGCGTCTCCCAGGGACTTCCGGCAGCCGAAAATCTTCTGGTCCGTCTCAGCCCTGGACTTGCACCCCGGCTGCACACTGGCGTCTGAGCGCTGGGAGCTGCTCGATCCCCTGCCCTTCTAAAACTGACCTCAGAAGTTCTTTCAAAGTAGATATTTGATAGAAGTATGTTGTAGTCCAAGTGTTTGGTGAAGCCCTCACTCCAGAACCAGTTCGGAGGCTCAATTTGTCTGGGTCTGAGGGACAGTCTCAGGAGCTCACGGAGGACGCTATTTCACTCTTCTCCCTGTACTCTCTGCACCACTGGCCTTGCTCTTCCTTGAATGAGACACTTCATGCCATACTGCTAGCTTTCCTTCAGACCTAGGCTGCTCTGCATCATAAGCTGCAGCTTAAAACATGAGGCTCAGGTTCTTCCTATGGAAGAGAATTCTCCTGTTTCTTCTTCCCCCCTCCTGCCCACTCTGTTCTTTAGGTCCTTCCCTCTGAGATTACCTCCCACTTATACTGTATGTCTCTTGTTTATACATGGTTCTATGTAGGCCTCCTTGGGGGCAGGGACTGTGTTTTTGCCTCTCTTTGCTTTCTCAGTACTTAACACAGTGCCTGTCGTACAGTGAGCACTTAATAAATGCTTATTGACTGACATCTCCACAGTTGAGTTTATTATAAAACCATAAGCTGAGGAGGACTTTGAGCCCCCTTTTTCACCTTGCATGTAAACAGGTTTTCCAGTTTAATTCATTGGGTGGTTCTTATCTTGCTAAGTTTTTGCTTTTGATTTAAGTAGAATCACTGCCATTCTGCCCCACATTCAGCTCTGTGTCATGCTGCTTCTGATCATTTGGTAGGTTTTTGTATAATATAGACAGTTGGTAGTTATTTTCTGTGGTTTCTCTTCCTATTCCTGCCCTTCTGTTTCTCCATAAGAATTTTGTTATGAATTTATCCAAGGTATGTGGGAGCTTATGCTATTTGGACTGGTTTTGCATTGCTTATAAGCTAATTTTCAACTTAGTGTTTTTATTATATTTCTCTAGCCCTTCCTATTCTTTTTCCAGATGTAATATACTTGGAATTTGCTTAGATACATATAATATCTTTTGAAAGAATATAAGCCCCTAGGGGGCAGGTACTGTTTTTATTTTTGTCATTGTTATTACCCAGAACCTAACACAATACCTGGCACATAGTAGGTGCTTAGTTAATCCATATTGATAGAGTCCAACCTTACAATAAGAAGCAAGCTTTTCTCCCAGTTCTTGTGGGTTTATTCAACTGTCTCAGTCCCAAATTCTGTATTGACTGGTTGCCATAAACATGGTGTTCTATGGCCCCACCAAAAATCACAGAAGTTCAATCATCAAAGCTTAGCCCTTAAGGAGTTTCCTGAGTAATTAGGGTAAAGAGATGCCCAGTGTATGTAACAGAGGGTGAGTGTGCCCTGGAATCAAGTTCCAGTGGGATCCATTTTTTGTTCTCTGACTCTTGAGCATTTCTCCACGGAGGCTTTCTCCTATATCATTAAATAGATGGGTGCTCCCTTGCCTATTTCTTCTCCAGCTCTCTGGTAACTCGTGGTTAATTCATGCCAAGTGATAAGGGTTTGGCAAAGATAGGATTATGAGAGTTCAAAGAAGAAGGCGATTACTGCAGTCTGAGGTCAAAGGATAAATGTTTCAAGGTGATGGGGGACTTTGAGGTGGGGAATGAAGGATTTGGCCAGATTCACAGCAAAAAGGAATGGCGTTCCTGGCAAGTGGACTAGCATAGTGCATGAGGTGTCCCTCATGGTGGATTGAGGGAGCACTGAATGGAGCAGATAAGCTGAATGGGCAGATTCCCAGCTTGCCCAGTGCTACCACTCCACCTGGTAGAGTTGGGTCATTGGCCTCATCTTTCTAGCCCAGGATCTTTGAGATGTTCCTCAGTGGGTGTTTATTCTCTCCATCTCCTCAGGCAGGTTTTTCTGCCCAAGAGGAAATTAAGCAGTGTCCAAAAGAGCAATCTTGTCCCTTAAGTTGCTATGGCTAACAAGAGAAACTATGATTGGCTGTTGGGGACAGAGTTTGTTTTTGTTTTTGTTTTTTTTTTAAATTTTGTCCAGGTTTGAAATAAGGGGACCTGAGAGTAAGATAAACAAGATAGTTGAGTTTTAATCTGTGGAAGCAAATTCCAAGGGGAGATGCATTCTGGGAGTCTGAGTTTCAATGTTGCACTCCCAATTTGACCAATAGTTTCCTTCTCTGGACTAGAGAATAGGGCTAGACTACATGATCTCTGGGACTTTTCATGTTCTCAATTCAGTATCCCTAGGAAAGCTGAGCCAAAGATTAGACACTCCTCTGAAATAGGTAGGGAGAAGGTACTCTTTCTCAGAAGGATGGATGGCCACTCCCTATCTCGTGAAACTCTAACAAGGCTTCACATTTTAGGCAGGGGTTTGGGATTAGCTGACCTAGGTGTCCTAATGCCATAGAGCAGATGATTGTATCAGGAACAGGGTGGACCATTCAGTTCGGTCCAACAAGTACCTGTTGTAGATCCATTTTCTCAGTCTCTATCCTCTTTGAACAGCCTTGGATGCTGTCCATTACCCTCTCCTCCTGGATTCTTTTTCTCTATGTTTTTATGACATCGTTCTTTTCTGGTTTCCTTCTTCCATGTCTCTGTCTATTTTACTGGCTCTTCAGCCAGGTCAGTCCTGATCACTGCTTATCTCCCAAAGTTCTGTCCTGGGGCCTTCGCTTTTCTCTGTACTGTTTCAGCAGCTCCCCAAAATTTATCTCTATCCTGCTGATTCTCAGATCTCCTTATCCATCTCTCATCTTTCTCCAGTCTTTATTCTCATGTTTTCAGCTGCCTTTTAGGCATCTCAAACTGGATGTTCTTTAGACATGTAAACTCACCATATCAAAAACAATTTATTCTTTCTCCCCTAAACTTCTCTCCAAAATCAAGGGCACAGCCATCTTTCCAGTCAGCCTGACTTGCAACCTAGTGTCATCTTTGACCCCTTACTTCTTTTCACCTCCCATATGCAATGAGTAGTCAAATCCTGTTCCAGTATATGTCCCATTCTCTCCTGTCACTCGCTATCACCTCATCCCTGGACTCTGGATAGCTGCCTCCTCAAAGCTTCCCCACTCCATTCTATCCTAAACTCTGCCCACCAGCTCCCTATTGCCCCTGGGATCAAATATAAATTCCTCTGTTTGGTTTTTAAAGCACTGGATTACTTGGCCCCTACCTGCCTTTCCACCCCTTACATGTAATCTGGGGTCCAGTGATAGCAGCCTTCTAGCTGTTCCTCAAATAAGATCCTCCATGTCTCAGCTCTGGGCATTTTCTCTGGTTGCCCTCCAGGCTTGAAATGTTTTCTCTCTTCATGCCTACCTACCACCTACTTTGACTTCTTTTAAGCTCCAGCTAAAATCCCAACTTCTACAGGAAGCTTTTCTGAACCTCTCTTTTAGTGCTCTCAGTTCCTGTTTATTGTTTGCTTGTATAGATTTTGTTTGCTGTTTATCTCTCCCCTTAGACTGTCAACTCTTTGAGGGCAGGGACAGTCTTTTACCTTTCTTTGTGTCCCTAGAGCTTCCCACAGTCCTTCATAAGCACAGGCACTTCATACTTATTGACTGAACTCAATTGGACTAGTAAGGAACAGGGAGACCTTGGACAATATATTGGTTAACGTTGATATATGCACTTCAACATGATCACATTTGAGTGTCACAGAAGTCCTAAAAAATTTTGCAAGTATTAGTCCCATTTTACGGATAAAGAAATGACTGACCCACGATCAGAGAACCTATTAAATGCTGAAATGGGTTTAGAACCCCAGTCCAGTTTTGTTTCCACTTGTTAAAAAGACTTCCACAAAGTAAGTCCCTTCCTTTCTATAGGACACAGCTTCTTCCTCTGCAAAAGCAGGGGTTGGGAATAGATCTCTCAGATACACTTTGTCTCCAGGTCCTAGGAACCTCTGATAACATAGCTGTTCTCCTCAGAGGTCTTCAACAATTCTTTAACTTAGAGGCTTATCTCCAATAAAGGCCACACTTGCCAAACAATCCATTTAAGCCATGGAGCAGCTTATTGAGGGAAGGAATCCCTTATTTTGCCAAGAATGAAAAGGCCTGCCATAGACATGGAGCTTCTGACTTCTCTCAGCTGGCATCCTGAGTTGTGAGAACAGAACTGATGCCTGCAT
>JAJPUD010026582.1:0-16356 GCA_023553655.1 Myrmecobius fasciatus
AAGGAAAAGGCCCCACATGTGCAAGAATGTTTGTGGCAGCCCTTTTTGTAGTGGCTAGAAACTGGAAATTGAATAGATGCCCTTCAATTGGAGAATGGCTGAATAAATTATGTTATATGAATATTATGGAATATTATTGTTCTGTAAGAAATGACCAGCAAGATGATTTCAGAGAGGCCTGGAGAGACTTACATGAACTGATGCTGAGTGAAATGAGCAGAACCAGGAGATCATTATACACGGCAACAACAGTACTATATGACGATTAATTCTGATGGACAAGGCTCTCTTCAACAATGATATGTTTCAAACCACCTCCAATTGTTCACTGAAGAAAGCCATAGAGAGAGGGATGCAAAATGTGGACCACAACATAACATTCTCATACTCCTTGATTGATGTATGCTTACATTGTGATTCCTTTATCTGATATATCATTTGTGTAGATAAGATTTTTCTTGCACAACAATGATAAGTTTGGAAATATGTATACATATATTCGATTTGCCAATATTTTAACATAATTAACATGTAGTGGATATCCTGCCATCTAGGGGAGGGGTGGGGAAGTTGGGGGGAAAAATTTGTAATGGAAAGCTATGTAAGGGCTATTGTTGAAAAATTACCCACACATATGTTATGCAAATAAAATAAAATTTAAAAAAAAAGAAAATATGAAATATCTCCTAGAAAAAAACAACTGACTTGGAAAACAGATCCAGGAGAGACAATCTAAGGATTATTGGACTCCCTGAAAGCCATGATGAAAAAAAGAACCTAGATGCTATCTTCCAGGAAATCATGAAAGAAAACTGCCCTGATGTTTTAGAATCAGAAGGCAAAATTGCCATCAAAAGAATTCACCAATCACCTCCTGAAAGAGACCCCAAAATTAGAACCAAAGGAAGATTGTGGCTAAATTTCAAGACTGTTGAACCAAGGAAAAGATATTGCAAGCAGCTAGAAAGAAACAATTCAAATACCGAGGAACTGTAATTAGAATTACACAAGATATGTCGGCCTCCACATTGAAGGATGGAAGGGACTGGAACCAGATATTCCAAAAGGCAAAGGAACTTGGATTACAGCCAAGAATAACCTATCCAGCTAGATTGAGCACTATCTTTCAGGAAAGAAGATGGTCATTTAATGATATAGGAGAATTTCACCTATTTTTAATGAAAAGACCAGGTCTAAACAAAAAATTTGATCTCCACACACAGAACTCAAGAAAAGCATAAAAAGTTAAAAAGGGAAGAACTATATTTCTACTATGGGTATACTCAAAGAATAGGGGTATAATTTGATTTTGCTTTGACAAAATGGAAAAGAAATTAGAGGTGGAAGGGCTATCATACTGGAAAAAGAAGGGAAAGGAGGTAAAATAAAGTAAAAAGAAGGTAAAAATAAGGTAAAATCCCATGAAGAGGCAAAGAAAATCTAATATAATTGAGGGAAAGAAGGCAGGGCAATGAGTATTGTGTGAATCTTACTCTCATCAGATTGGGCTCAAAAAAATATATCAGACACATTTGGTTTCACAGAAAAACTTGTCCCTCCTTATAGGGAAGTAGGAGGGAAAAGAGGAAAAGAAATGGATAGACTAATAGAAGGGGAAATAGAAGAATTAGGGGAAAGGTGTAAAAAGGAGAAAGGGGCTCTAAAGGGGGGAAGGACTGTGAGAGGGAGGTTGACATCAAAAACAAAACAATGGGGAGGGGAGAAGGGAGAAAGGAGAAAGGAAAGAGAAAAATATAACTTTGGGTAAATAAGATGGCAGGAAAGACAGATGTAGTTATTTTAACTGTGAATGTGAATGGGATGAACTCTCCCATAAAAAAGAAGCAAATAGCAGACTGGATTAAAAATTAGAATCCTACAATATGTTGTTTACAAGAAACACATCTAAAACATAGACATACAGAGTGAAGGTAAAGGGCTGGAGCAGAGTCTATTATGTTTCTTGTGACCAAAAAAAAGGAGGGGTAGCAATCCTTATCACAGATCAAGTAAAAGCAAAAATAGATCTATTTAAAAGAGATAAGGAAGGAAACTATATTTTACTAAAGGGTACCATAGACAATGAAGCAGTATCAATACTAAACATATATGCACCTAGTGGTATAGCATCCAAATTCCTAGAGAAGAAACTAACAGAGATGCAAGGAGAAATAGACGGTAAAACTATACTAGTGGGGGATCTCAAACTTGCTCTCTCAGAATTAGATAAATCAAACCACAAAATAAATAAGAAAGAAGTTAGGGAGGTAAACAAAATGTTAGAAAAGTTAGGTATGATAGATCTCTGGAGGAAATTGAATGGAGACAATAGGGAGTTTACGTTTTTCTCAGCAGTCCATGGAACTTATACAAAAATTGACCATGTGTTAGGGCATAAAAACCTCAAAATCAAATGCAGAAAGGCAGAAATAGTAAATGCATCTTTTTCAGATCATGATGCAATAAAAATCACATGCAATATAAGGCCAGGAGAAAATAGACCAAAAGTTAATTGGAAATTAAATAATCTAATTTTAAAGAATGAATGGGTAAAAGAGCAAATCATAGAAACAATCAATAATTTCATCCAGGAGAATGACAATAATAATCCAACATACCAAAATTTGTGGGATACAGCCAAAGCGATTATAAGGGGTAATTTTATATCTCTAGATGCTTGCTTGCATAAAACAGAGAAAGAGAAGATCAATGAATTGAGCTTACAATTTAAAAAGTGAGAAAAAGAGCAAATTAAAAATACTCAGTTAAATACCAAATTGGAAATTCTGAAAATAAAAGGGGAGGTTTTAAAACTGAAAATAAGAAAGCTATTGAATTAATAAATAAAACTAAGTTGGTTTTATGAAAAAAAAACAACCAACAAAATAGATAAGCCTTTAGTTAATTTCTTTAGAAAAAGGAAGATCAAATTGTTAGTCTCAAAAATAAGGGAGAACTTTCCTCCAATGAACAGGAAATTAGAGTAATAATTAGGATTTACTTTGCCTAACTTTATACCAATAAATTTGATAATCTAAAGGAGATGGAGGAATATCAAGAAAAATATAGACTGCCCAGGTTAACAGAAGAGGAAATAGATTATTTAAATAGCCCCATTTTAGAAAAAGAAATAGAACAAGCTATTAATCAACTCCCTAAGAAAAAAATCTCCAGGGCCAGATGGATTTATATGTGAATTCTACCAAACATTCAAAGAACAATTAATTCAAATACTATATAAACTATTTGAAAGAATAGGGAAAGAAGGCATACTACCAAATTCCTTCTATAATACCGATATGGTGCTGATAGCTAAACCAGGTAGGGTGAAAACAGAGAAAGAAAACTATAGACTTTAATGAATATTGATGCAAAAATTTTAAATAAAATATTATCAATTAGATTACAGAAAGTCATCCCCAGGATAATACACTATGACCAAGTAGGATTTATACCAGGAATGCAGGGCTGGTCCAATATTAGGAAAACTATCAGCATAATCAATTATATTAATAGCCAAACTAAGAAAAACCATACGATTATCTCAATAGAAGCAGAAAAAGCATTTGATAAACTCCAATACCCATTCCTATTAAAAACACTAGAGAATATAGGAATAAATGGGCTTTTCCTTAAAATGATTAGTAGCATCTACTTAAAACCATCAGCAAACATCTTATGTAATGGAGACAAATTAGAACCATTCCCAGTAAGATCAGGAGTGAAACAAAGTTGCCCACTGTCACCATTACTTTTTTTTTCTTTTTTTTCTTTTCTTTTTTTATTTATTAAAGCTTTTTATTTGTATAACATATGTATGGGTAGTTCCCCAACATTGATTTTTACAAAGCTTTCCATTACAAATTTTACCCCCAGTCTCCTCCCCTCCCCTAGATGGCAGGAAGTCCACTACATGTTAATAATGTTGAAATGCTTGAGAAGTTATGCAAGAAAAATCCTATCTACAAGAAAAAAAAAAGAATCAGAGAAAGGCAACACAATGCAAGCAAATGTCAATAGAGATCATGAAAATGTTACGTTGTGGTCCACATTTCATTTCCCTCTCTCTGGGTGTATATGGTTTTCTTCAGTGAACAATTGGAACTGGTTTGAGACAATTCTTTGTCTCAAACACTTTGCACAGTGTCACCATTACTTTTTAATATCGTGTTAGAAATGTTAACTTTGGCAGTAAGAGAGGAAAAAGAGATTAAAGGAATTAGAGTAGGTAGTGAGGAAACCAAATTATCATACCTATATTCTATTTGTCAAGTATTTTAACATAATTAACATAAAACTCTGTGGCTATTCCCACAAAGGTATTTATGACTTTTACCTGAAATCAAACAGCTAAAATTTTTTCTCCTCACATACCTACTCTAGGTCAGTCGGAACTGTCTTGAGGAGGAAGATGGTAACAAATTGGGAAATTATCTTTACATTTAAGGGTTCTGATAAAGGCCTCATTTCTAAAATATATAGAGAATTGTCTCATATTTATAAGAATTCAAGCCACTCTTCAATAGATAAATGGTCAAGGGCTATGAACAGATAATTTTCAGATGATGAAATTAAAACCATTTCTAGTCATATGAAAAGGTGCTCCAAATCACTTTTGATCAGAGAAATGCAAATTGAGACAACTCTCAGGTACCACTACACAGCTGTCAGATTGGCTAAAATGAAAGGAAAAGATAATGATGAATGTTAAAGGGTATGTGGGAAAGCTGGGTCACTAATACATTGTTGGTGGAACTGTGAACGGATCCAACCATTCTGGAGAGCAATTTGGAACTATGCTCAAAAAGTTATCAAACTGTGCATACCCTTTGACCTAGCAGTGTTTCTACTGGGCCTATATCCCAAAGAGATGTTAGAGGAGGGAAAGGGCCCCACATGTGCAAGAATGTTTGTGGCAGCCATTTTCATAGTGGCTAGAAACTGGAAACTGAATGGATGCTCATCAATTGGAGAGTGGCTGAATATATTGTGGTATATGAAAGTTATGGAATATTATTGTTCTGTAAGAAACGACCAGCAGGATAATTCCAGAGAGGCCTGGAGAGACTTGCATGAACTGATGCTGAGCGAAGTGAGCAGAACCAGGAGATCAATATACACAGCACCAACAATATTATATGATGATCAATTCTGATGGACATGGCTCTCTTCAACAATGAAATGTCTCAAACCAGTTCCAATTATTCAGTGAAGAAATCCATATACACCCAGAGAGAGGGATATGAAATGCGGACCACAACATGTCATTTCCATGATCTCTATCGATGTTTGCTTGCATTGAATTTCCTTTCTCAGATATTTTTTGTTCATGTAGATAACAATTGTTCTTGCACAGCAAGATAAGTATGGAAATATGTATACATATATTCGACTTGTCAAGTATTTTAATATAATTAACATGTAGTGGATTTCCTGCCATCTAGGGGAGGGGACGGGACTAGGGGGAAAATTTGTAACGGAAAGCTTTGTAAGAATCAATGTTGAGGAACTATTCATACATATGTTATGCAAATAAAAAGCTTTAATTAAAAAAAAAGAATTCAAGCCACTCTCCAATTGATAAATGGTCAAAAGTTATGAACAGATAATTTTCAGATGATGAAATTAAAATTATTTCTAGTCATATGAAAAGGTGCTCCAAACCAGTATTGATCAATGAAATGCAAATTAAGACAACTCTGAGGTACCACTACACACCTGTCAGATTGGCTAAAATGACAGGAAAAGATAACAATGAATGCTGGAGGGGATGTGGGAAATCTGGGACTCTAATACATTGTTGGTGGACCTGTGAACGGATCCAACCATTCTGGAGAGCAATTTGGAACTATGCTCAAAAAATTATCAAACTGTGCGTAACCTTTGACCCAGCAGTGTTTCTATTGGGCTCATATCCCAAAGAGATCTTAAAGGAAGGAAAGGGACCCACATGTGCAAGAATGTTTGTGGCAGCCCTTTTTGTAGTGGCTAGAAACTGGAATCTGAAAGGATGCCTATCAATTGGAAAATGGCTGAATAAATTATGGTATATGAATGTTATGGAATATTATTGTTCTGTAAGAAACTACTCGCAGGATGATTTCAGAGAGGCCTGGACAGACTTGCATGAACTGATGCTGAGTGAAAGAGCAGAGCCAAGAGATCGTTATGCACAAAAACAACAAGACTATACAATGATCAATTCTGATGGATGAGACTCTTTCCAACAATGAGATGTTTCAGACCAGTTCCAAGTGAAGTTCTTCAGTGAAGAAGGCCATATACACTCAGAGAGAGATATATGAAACTGTGGACCACAACATAACATTTTTATGCTCTCTATTGATGTTTGCTTGCATTTTGTTTTCTTTCTCAGATTTTTTTTCTTGTAGATATGATTTTGCTTGCACAGCAAGATGTGTAGAAATTTATATACATATATTCTATTTGTCAAGTATTTTAACATAATTAACATGTATTGGACTTCCTGCCATCTAGGGGAGAGGTGGGGACTAGGTGGGAAAAATTTGTAATGGAAAGCGTTGTAAGGGTCAGTGTTGAAGAATTACTCATACATATGTTTTGCAAATGAAAATCTTTAATTAAAATAAATGAGATGTAAATTAAAAAAAAAGAAATAGGTGAAATTCACCTGTATCATTAAATGTCCATCTTCTTCCCTGGAAGATAATGCTCATTCTAGATGGATAGGTTATTCTTGGCTGTAATCCAAGTTCCTTTACCTTTTGGAATATCTGGTTCCAGGCCCTTCCATCCTTCAATGTGGAAGCTGACAGATCGTGTGTGATTCTAATTACAGTTCCTCGGTATTTGAATTGTTTCTTTCTAGCTGCTTGCAATATCTTTTCCTTGGTGCAACAGTCCTGAAATTTAACCACAATCTTCCTTTGGTTCTAATTTTGGGGTCTCTTTCAGGAGGTGATTGGTGAATTCTTTTGATGGCGATTTTGCCTTCTGATTCTAAAACATCAGGGCAGTTTTCTTTCATGATTTCCTGAAAGATAGTGTTAAGATTCTTTCTTTTTCTTCATTGTCTCTCCTAGATCTGTTTTCCAAGTGAGTTGTTTTTCCTAGGAGATATTTCATATTTTCTTCTATTTTTTCATTTTTTTATTTTTGTCTGACTGATTCTTGAAGCCTTATTGAGTCATTCACTTCCATTTGTTCAATTCTAATTTTTAATGTATTATTTTCTTCAGTTACCTTTTTTAGTTCCTTTTGTAATTGGCCAATTGAATTTTTTGTTCATTGCACTCTTTTTCCAGTTCACCAATTTTGTTTTTCAGTAAATTGGTGTCTTTATCTCTTTTGGAGGGCATTATATCCTTTTTGCACTGATCTCAATTCATTTCCCCATTTATCATCTAGCTCTCTCTTGAGATTTTTTATGCAATCTTCCAGGAAAGTCTTGTGAAAGCAGGGGACCAGCTCATGACCACCTTTGTGGCTTCTGCTGGAGTTGTTTTAGGAACCTCAGGATCTGGGGTCTGCCCTTCTTTATCTCCATAAAAGTTGTCTATGGGGAAAGATTTTTTTCTGTTTCTTACTCATTTTTTAAAAGCTTGGGGTCTGTTTAAAGCAGAGAAGCAGCAGCTGTGGAAATTTGTCCTGGGGCAATTTGGATAATTAATTTCTGGCGCTTGGCTAGGATTATTGTTTGCAATGGATTACAATCTGCCTTTTACAAAAGGCAGATCTGCCAGAGCACCTGGCCGCATTCAGGGCAGAGTGTCCCAAGAGCCTCAGATAGACTCCCCAGGTGCTTAGAATCTGCCAGTCTGAGTCCTGTCTGGTTTCCTGCCCTGTCTCCTGGAGCTGCACCTGGCAAACTATCCAACCTCCTGCCTGACTGGAACAGACCTGCTCTGGAGCTTTTCCAAGGTTCCTTCTGCAAGGAATGTTTTGTAGTCCAAATATTTGTGGGTTCTTTGACTTAAAAATCAGTCCAGAGGCTTAATCTGCTGTTGGTTTGAGAGAAGGTCAGAGGAGATTACATAGAGTCATGTCTTCATTCCGCCATCTTGGCCTTGGTCTATATTTAGATACTATCAGTTCTTTCTCTGGAGGTAGATAGCTTTTTTTCATCATGAGCCCTTTGGAATTGTCTTGGATAATTGCATTGCCTAGAATAGCTAAGTTATTCATAGTTGTTCTTTGTGCAATGCTCAGACACATATTAACATTATCTATGTTCTATTGTAGTTTTTATTTTGTTAAATATATCTCAATTACATTTTAATCAGGTTTGGGTAGTAATGATCCTATTTGAGATCTCTGCTGTACAATGATGAAACCTATCAACTGCTTCTGGAAGTTGAGATAGTTGTTTATTCCACAGCGGTCATCCTGATCTTATATCTCTAGATCTTCTCTCTCTGAAATACTTTTAATTTTAGTCATTAACTTCTCATGCTCTGTGACAGGCCCAATAATTAAGACTCCTGTTTTGCTAGGACTTTTAGAATGATCTACATTGTCAGGTAACTTATTGAAGACATGAACAGAATTTCTCCATTGGGTCCCTGCCAATGTAATGGGCTACATAAGTTGTCTAAGGGCACAGACATATCCTGTACCCACAAACTTAAATAGATAGGAGGCTGGGTATGACAGTAGAAAGGAAGAGCTATAAGGGTCATACCTACATTGTCAGCATGGAAGCTGGGAAAAAAGGGTGGAAGGCCACAATAATGCTACCAATGCTTTGGGGTCATTTCTCCTTTTTTCTGAGATGGATTTTTATGCTAGAATTATATCTATCTGACATATTTCAAGAATTTTTATCTAGAGGGTATAATAAGTAGTGTCTGGATTCACAATGAAAGTTACTTTCCTGGGTGTTTATAAGTGGAAGGATGACTCTTAATTTATACATATAAGCTTAGCTTCTTCCCATTAAAGAGTAATTACACAAAGAGCATTTCAAATTACATACAAAGCAGCCAATAGAAACTGGGAAAGTTCTAAAGATTAGAATACATGAGAAAATATACAGTGATGAGATTTCAATTCCATTCAGGAGCTGAGCACTTTCTTCCATTATATCAGCCTTTATAATTTCAAGCATATTCATTGTTCAAGTATTGATCTAAGCCTGATTTTAGCCAGACTCCTTTTCAGTTTTCCTGGCAATTTGTAATTTATTTGATTGACTGATTAATTAATAACCTCCTGCTTCTCCTCTGTCACTGACAATACTCTCATAAAGATCTTTATCACCTCACACTAAGACTACTCTAATAGCTTGCTGATTTGTTTCCTGCTTCAAATCTCTGCCCATTCCTGCAAAAGCCACTTCAAATTTCAGATCTGACCATGATTACCATCTTCCTCACCATTTTTAGCTGTTTGATTTCAGGTAAAAGTCATAAATACTTTTGTGGGAATAGCCACAGAGTTTTATGTTATTCACAGGATAGCATAGTCAAGCTCAAAAATCAACCAGGAAGTATTCAGAAAGGGAATAGCACAGCAAAGGAAACTGAGTTAAGAGGATCCGGCATCTACATTTGTAATGACATTATCTCAACCTTTCTGGTTAGGGTTTTCCAGAAGATGCTCTTTGAGTAACTCCTGAAATTTTTCTTTAATGTTGGAACAACAGCTAACTAAAATACAATCTGCATTCAGAGAAAGAACTGATAAGTAGAAGTATGTGTAGAATACATTCATACATAAATACACATACACAAATATATGTGTCTAATGGTAGTAATCAGAAGAGGAAGGGAAGAAAAAAACAAAAAGAAGAAATGCATATGATATTTTTATTTTTTATATTTATTTTTTATTAAAGGTTTTTATTTGCAAAGCATATGCATGGGTAATTTTTCAACATTGACCCTTGCAAAGCTTTCTGTTTCAAATTTTTCTCTCCATGCCCACACCCACTTCCCTAGATGGCAGGTAGTCTAATACATGTTAGTTGTATTAAAATACTTGACAAATCGAACATATTTATACGGTTATCTTGCTATACAAGAAAAAAAAACCTGAGAAGGAAAACAAAATGCAAGCAAATATCAACAAAAAGAATGAAAATGCTATGTTATGGTCCACACTTAGATTTCACAGGCCTCTCTCTGGGGGTATATGGCTTTCTTCATCACTGAACAACTGAAACTTGTTTGAAACATCTCATTGTTGAAGAGAACCATGTCCATCAGAATTGATCATCATACAGACTTATTGTTACCATGTAGCATGATCTCCTGGTTCTGCTCATTTGTCTTAGCATCAGTTCATGTAGGTCTCTCTGTAATCATTCTGCTGATCGTTTCTTACAGAACAATAATATTCCATGACATTCATATATCATAGTTTATTCAGCCCTTCTCCAATTGATGGGCATCCATTCAGTTTCCAGTTTCTAGCCACAATATTGATAATTTGGTTTCCTCATGACCTACTCTAATTCTTTTAATCTCTTTTTCTTCTCTTATTGCCAAAGCCAACATTTCTAATACAGTATTAAATAGTAATGGTGACAGTGGGCAGCATTGTTTCACTCATGATCTTATTGGGAATGGTTTTAGTTTGTCTCCATTACATATGATGTTTGCTGATGGCTTTAAGAAGATGGATGCTACTAATCAATTTAAGGAAAAACCCATTTATTCCTATACTCTCTAGTGTTTTTAATAGGAAAGGACGTTGGATTTTATCAAATGCTTTTTCTGCATCTATAAAGATAATCATATGGTTTTTGTTAGTTTGGCTATTGATATAATTGATTATGCTGATAGTTTTCCTCATATTGAACCAGCCTTGCATTCCTGGGATAAATCCTACTTGGTCATAGTGTACTATCCTGAGGATGACTCTGAAATATCATTGCTAATATCTTATTTAAAATATTTGCATCAATATTTATTAGGGAAATTAGTCTATAGTTTTCTTTCTCTGTTTTCACCCTACCTGGTTTAGCTATCAGCACCATATCGGTATCATAGAAGGAATTTGGTAGTATACCTTCTTTCTCTATTTTTTCAAATAGTCTATATAGTATTGGAATTGATTGTTCTTTGAATGCTTGGTAGAATTCACATGTAAATCCTTCTGGCCCTGGAGATTTTTTCTTAGGGAGTTGGTTAATAGCTTGTTCTATTTTTTTTCTAATATGGGACTATTTAAATAATTTATTTCCTCTTCTGTTAACTTGGGCAATCTATGTTTTTGTACATATTCCTCCATTTCATTTAGATTATCAAACTTACTGGCATAAAGTTGGGCAAAGTAATTCCTAATTATTACTCTAATTTCCTCTTCATTGGAGGACAGTTCTCCCTTATTTTTGAGACTAACAATTTGATTTCCCTCTTTTTTCTAATCAAATTAACTAAAGCATTATCTATTTTGTTGGTTTTTTCATAAAATCAACTCTTACTTTTAGTTATTAATTCAATAGTTTTCTTATTTTCAATATTATTAATTTCTCCTTTTTTTAGAATTTCCAATTTGGTATTTAATTGAAGGTTTTTAATTTGTTCTTATTCTAGTTTTTTTTTAATAATAAGCTCAATTCATTGATCTTCTCTTTCTCTATTTTATGCAAGTAAGCATCTAGAGATATAAAATTGCCCCTTATAAACACTTTGGCGTATCCCACAAATTTTGGTATGTGGTCTCTTTATTGTCATTCTCCTGGATGAAATTATTGATTGTGTCTATGATTTGCTGTTTCACCCATTCATTCTTTAGGATTAGATTATTTAATTTCCAATTAACTTTTGGTCTATTTTCTCCTGGCCTTATATTACATATGATTTTTATTGCATCATCATCTGAAAAAGATGCATTTACTATTTCTGCCTTTCTGCATTTGATTTGGAGGTTTTTATGCCCCAACACATGGTCAATTTTTGTATAAGTTCCATGAACTGCTGAGAAAAAAGTAAACTCCCTACTGTCTCCATTCAATTTTCTCCAAAGATCTATCATACCTAACTTTACTAACAATTGGTTTCCCTCCCTAGTTTCTTTCTTATTTATTTTGTGGTTTGATTTCCCTAATTCTGAGAGAGCAAGGTTGCTGTCTATTTCTTCTTGCATCTCTCTTGATTTCTCCTCTAGGAATTTGTATGCTATACCACTTGGTGCATATATATTTAGTATTGATATTGCTACATTATCTATGGTACTTTTGAATAAAATATAGTTTCCTTTCTTATCTCTTTTGATTAAATCTATCTTTTCTTTTACTTGATCTGAGATCAGGATTGCTACCCCTGCTTTTTTTGTTCACCTGAAGCATAATAGGTTATTCTCCAGCCTTTTACCTTCATCCTGTATGTGTCACTATGCTTCAGATGTGTTTCTTGTAGACAACATATTATTGGATTCTGGTTTTTAATCCAATCTGCTATTCTTTTCTGCTTTATGGGAGAGTTCATCCCATTCACATTCACAGTTAGAATAATATTTCCTGCCATCTTATTTACCCAAGTTATGTTTTTCCCTTTCCTTTCCCCTTTCTCCCCTCCCCCCTCCTCAGTATTTTGCTTTTGATGATCCCCCTCCCCCAAACAATCCTTCCCCCTTTAGAGCCCCTCCTCCTTTTTCACTCCTTTCCCCTGATTCTTCTAATTTCCCTTCTATTAGTCTTTCCCTTTCTTTTCCTCATTTCCCTCCCATTTCCCTATAAGGAAGGACAAGTTTCTCTGTGAAACCAAATGTATTTGATATACACTTTTAGAGCCCAATCTGATGAGAGTAAGATTTACACAATGGTCATCTCCCTCCCTTCTTTCCCTCAATTATATTAGGTTTTCTTTGCCTCTTCATGAGATTTTACCTTATTTTTACCTCCTTTTTTTAAAAGCTTATTTTACCACCTTTTCCCTCTTTCCCCCAGTATGATAGCCTTTCCCCCTCTAGTTTTCTTTTTCATATTATCGAAGTAATATCAAATTATATCCCCAATCTTTAAGTATCCCCATAGTAGAAATAAAGTTCTCAAGAGTTCTTTCCTTTTTACCTTTTTATGATTCTCTTGAGTTCTGTGTTTGGAGGTCAAATTTTTTGTTCATATCTGGTCTTTCCATTAGAAATAGGTGAAATTCACCTATATCATTAAATGACCATCTTCTTCCTTGGAGGATAATGCTCATTCTAGCTGGATAGGTTATTTTTGGCTGTAATCCAAGTTCCTTTGCCTTCTGGAATATCTGGTTCCAGGCCCTTCAATCCTTCATTGTGGAGGCTCACAAATCATGTTTGATTCTAATTATAGATCCTTGGTATTTGAATTGTTTCTTTCTAGCTGCTAGCAGAATCTTTTCCTTGGTGCTACAGTCATGAAATTTAGCCACGATATTCCTTGGGGATTTAATTTTGGGGTCTCTTTCAGAAGGTGATCAGTGAATTTTTTTCAATGGTGATTTTGCCTTCTGATTTTAATATCTCAGGGCAGTTTTCTTTTAGGATTTTTGGGGTGATAGTGTTTAGATTCTTTTTTTTCATCATGGCTTTCAGGAAGTCCAATAAACCTTAGATTGTCTCTCCTAGATCTATTTTGTAAGTCAGTTGTTTTTCCTAGGAGATATTTCATATTTTCTTCTATTTTTTCATTTTTTGTTTTTGTTTGACTGATTCTTGAAGTCTTATTGAGTCATTCACTTGGATTTGTTCAATTGTTATTTTTAATGTGTTGTTTTTTTCAGTTACTTTTTTAGCTCCTTTTATAACTGGCCAATTTGTTCATTGCATACTTTTTCCACTTTACCAATTTTGTTTTTCAGTAAATTGATGTCTTTATCATATCTCTTTTGGAGGGCTTCTTGCACTGATCTCAATTCATTTCCCCATTTATCATCTAGCTCTCTTTTGAGATTCTTTATGCAATCTTCCAGGAAGGCCTTGTGAAAGGGGGACCCGGTTTTATCTCCCTTGATGGCTTCCTCTGGAGTTGCTTTGCCTATAGGAACCTCAGGATCTGGCGTCTGCCCTTCTTTCTCTCCATAAAAGCTGTCTATGGTGATAGCTCTCTTCTGCTTCTTACTCGTTTTTTAGAAAGCTTGGGGTCTGTTTAAAGCTAGAGAATCGGTGGCTGTGGTAATTTGCCCTAGGGCAATTCTGCTAATTAACTTCAGGTGCTGGGCTGATGGGGCTAGGACTTTGCCCAATTTACTCCTTATGAAAGTAAAATCTGCCAAACTACCTGCCCCCAATCAGGGCAGAGTGTCCAGATTGCCTCAGATACACTCCCAGGTGTTTGGAGTTTCTGCTTTGCTGAGCTGAATCCCACCCAGTTCTCTGCCCTCTGTTCCAGAGATGCCCTCAGTTCCAGAGCTGCACCGAGCAAACTGCTTACTCCAATGCTCGACTGAAACAGACCTGCTGTGAAGTTCTTCAAAGGTAACTTCTGCAAGCAGTTTCGTTGTCCAAATATTTCTGGGTTCGTTGGCTTAAAGATCAGTTCAGAGGCTTATTTTATTGTTGATTTGAGAGAAGGTCAGAGGGTCACTTTTTCACTCTGGCATCTTGGCTCTGCCCCCCTTTAATGGTTTTTAAGAAAAGAAAACAGAAAGGAGAAGGAACTATATTACAAAGAGATGAAAAACAAGGTTAATATAATCACTATTGCATGGCAGAGTTATACAAAGTGAAGAGTATAAACCATAGAGAAAAGAGTGGAAATGGAGGAAACCGGGCATCTCACGAATGTTATTTTATTTGAATCAAATAAAGGAAGATTGAACACAATCGCACAATCGTTCTTTCTTCATCTCTCCTCTTCCTATATATTTCAGTATAGAAATATATTGAAGTTAAAAGGAAAATAGGACAGAGCAGGGAGGGCAGAAGAAAAGTTATAATAAAAAAATTAATCTTGGAGGGAGAAATATGATAACAGTGTTAAAAGGAAATAAACACAGGATTGGGGTGGTATATGGTGAAGAAAAGAGATAGAGAAAAACAGACTGCTTCACTTAAAAGCTCATAAATGTCAAGAAATATCTTATCATTTTATTTCTAAAAAGAGAGATGGAAGAGGAAAAAGAGACAAGGAAAAGATGAAGGAAAATGGTAGATCAATGATTATCCTATAAATATGAATGGAATGGACTTATCCATTAAGTGGAAGATAGCATAATGAATTAGAAAAATAGAATCCAACAATATGCTTTTTACAAGAAAGGATTATGTGGAGTTAAAATGAAGGATTGAAGCAAAAACTATTATATTTCCGTTGAACTTTTTTTAAAAGTGTGGGGGAAAAGGTTGAAATCATGATTACTAAGAAAATGCATATACTAGTATAAAATATACTATATTATATAATTATAGTATATATGTATAATATATATATGCTAGTATAAAATATACACTACAGAAAATATATGTATGTTAAATAAATTAACACGAAAATTACATTATACTTAAAGGATCAATATCATTAATACATAATAATCTAATAACAGAACAAAAATACCTAAAGGAAAAGTTAATCAAAATAGAGAGTAAAATAAAAAAAATGACTATAATAATGGAGGACTTTCACATATGTTTTCAGACTCAGACACAGCTAAACCAAAGACAGCAAGAAAAAAGTTAAGGACCTGGATAGTACTCGAGAAAATTGAGAGACTATAAATTTCTGGAGACTAAAAAAAGGAATTAATGGAATTTACATGCTTCTAAGCTATATATGACACCTTTACAAAAACTAACCATGTATTTAGGCATAAAAACCTCACCAAAAGTATATAAAAAAATTAAATAATTATTTATAATAAAGTAATGACAATTATTCAATAAAAGGGTTTTAAGGGACAAATTAAAAATAAATTGGAGACTAAAACATAAAGAACTGCTGGATCAAAGAACAAATTAGAGGAACAATAGTAAATTTCATAAAAGAAAATGACAATAACAAAACAATAATAAAATAATATGAAGCTGATTTGTTGTAAAAAATGCATGTGATTTTATTAATGAGTAATGAAAGAAAAAATCAATAAATGAAATAAGCATTTTTAACATGGACAAGAAATAAAAAAATTCCCAAATAATTAATATAAATTATAAAAATGAAAGAAGAAATTAATAAAATTGTCAACAAAAGATCATTTATTTATAAATACCATTTATAAATAAATATAAATAAAATTATAAATAAATTATAAATAAAATAAATTTAAAATCAATATAGTCCAGGACTGTAATTTTAAAAGAGAGAAGGAAACCAAGATTTTTTGCATCAAAAATGAAAAGTGAGAACTGGCAATTGAAAAGAAAACAAATAAAATCATCATAAATTATTTTGATCAATTATTTCCTAAGAAAACTGACAACTTAGAAGAAATAGAATACTTAGAAAATGTAAAATATCTT